>JADDOH010005514.1:0-183707 GCA_016648135.1 Agrypnia vestita
AAAGTAAATGTTGCAAGATGCAGAATCGTGGGACGCCATTCTGAAAAGGCATAATGAGATTGCACAATAATTTGTAACATCGCTGACTATGCCCGCAAAGGAGGCTAATGTCGTCATCAATTCGTACCAAAAGAGTACATGATTCTTCAAACACCGGCCTAAAAGAAAGGCGCCTCAAGACAACACACATCATCAGAAACTCGTACCAAAAGAGTACGGCCTTCTCATATAAGCCTAAAGGAAGGGCGTCACGGGATCACATCTCGTAAAGAAGAGATAGAGTCTCGGGATGCAGTAAGTTCCGGAGGAACAAGGGGGGCCATTTAGTCACTTAGGAAGTTGGTCACCGGGTTTAGGCGGGCGCGGAGCCTCAACCCCTCTCAGCAGAGATGCTGAGGGTTTAAAAAAATCAAAACTTAGCATTCAAAGAAACTATTATTTCATATAAACTCACGGGCTGTTGTAGAATCCTTTCGAACAAACGATTCCCGAGACCTTATCTACTTATTTATAAAGAAGTTTCGTTTCAAAAATGTCTTATTTCGTAGATAGCAAATATATGTATTATTTTCCCCAGGAATTAATATGAACAGGTTCATACACGTCTAAGACGACACCATTCAAGGTAAGAATATGTTAATATAAAGTGTTTAAAATTATTAATTTCAGTGTTATTTAATATGTGTGAATTTTTCCCTTTGCGCCGTTCGAACGATTTTACTGGTTTGTCTCCAAATCGAAAATGTTTTATTTCTAATACACGAATTCTTTCTAGTGTATGTATTTTATTGTAACATAAATGTATCGATTATTAGGTTCGTTAGATGTTTTTATTACGTAATATTATGCAATTGTTTCCACACTGCTCCTATAAAAGAATTTGAAGTTATTACGATACACAACGGGGTCCTTCATCCATGAGACGAATCATGTGCCAATTCAACGACGTATTACGAATAGTATATATTGTATTTATCGAGATTTAGTCGCATTTATTATTTCTAGTGAGGTTTTTAGTATTGGTTCCAGGCGCCATAATGAGGCGGAAATAGTTCATATTCATAGCCCGACTGCAATAGGTATTTTTGTCGCGTAAGAGGTAGCACTTTTAGGAATATAACTGTGTTTTATGTTTCGTCCCTGACGGACAGGATGGTATAGCTGTGGCTATTTAGGTAATATACTTAGTAAATGCAAAGGGCATTAGGTATTATCGATTTCGTCTGCGAACCCAAGATGTTAGTTAATATTTTTAGTTAATATTGCATTCAAAAGCGCAATTTTCACAGAATAATTATTTCCAGTTAATAATATATATTTTAGTTAAATGTATAGTTAGCACAGGCAGAGTATTAATATTGTATAGAATACATTATTTATAATATTTCAAGAAGGTATAATATTTTATTCCGCGATCCTTTTATAGTTACAGCGTATCTGTCGACCTCAGCCGTTGCCACCCGCGCCATACAACTATTTTCGCTAACATCATACGGCAAATGACTTTATTCATTGCAATGAAATTATATTATTTAATATTATTTTCCACGACGTATTTTTGACGGGTCACCCCATAGGATTCATCACATTGTTAGCCGCGGCCAGGAGTGGGCAAATTAATTGAATATAATAGCTAAAATTAAATATCAACTCGCGGCGATTAAGCAACGGCCTTTTAAATAAATTATTAATACAAAATTCATCGTTAATACGTTAGGAAGACCCACTATCTAGCTGGATCATCACAATCTACATATAGGTACGTACGTTTTCTTTACTGAAAGATTGAATTATGCAAGAAAAAATACTTTAACTGGATTATAAATGTGTCTTAAATGTACGAATTGGAGGATATAATATCGTTATGGCCTAAAGAAAGGGTATAATTCATCTCTGTATGCATAATTTTATATTCTTTGGGTAGTACCAACATGTTATCGGTAATGAAAAAATTATAGTATATGTGAGATTATGATTAAGATATTTATATTTTATTTGTTAAATGATCTCAACAGCAGGAAAGAAGTGTGAACATTGGAGCAGGGCATGCATTGGAACGAAAGTCAATTTGGCGCCGTTTAGAGTCAATTTCAACTTTTAAAAGCATATAATGGACATGTTGTGTAAACTTTTAAAAGCATATATGGATATGGATATGTGGTATGTTGATCTTTCTCAAAATAATAATGTTGTAAATATATAGCCTGATTTTACTAGCCAGCCCGCCATATTATCATAACTCGGTTAAAACGTTTTATTTATTCACAAAAAAGAAATCTACCTGATTATTGCGGAGAGTACCAGAAGGGACTTTTTGTACTGAAATATCCAACAATTGTAATTTACCCAAGTACCGCTTTTCGGCGCGGCGTGATGTGGCACGCTACGGGCGGGCCGCAAATTCGTTCACCATCCGCCTTGCTATCTAATATATTTTTTTTGTACGAGTAAATATTGTAGCCATCAAGATGTCTCGTTATTTTACCGACTTGGTCCACCATGAAGCGGCGTCCACCGGTGACATTGCAGCATCATGATTAAACAAACCATCGTCTTGTATCATGATAGTAAAGAAATTAAACCAATGTAGTAGTAATGGAGTTCTGGTACCGACACTAATGTATGGAAGTGAAGCCTGGAGCTGGCAGAAGAGGAACGAAAGTAGACTGAATGCAGTGGAGATGAGGTCCCTTAGACGTATGTGTGGTAAATCCATGTATGATAGAGTAAAGAATGAAGATATTAGGAATGAATGTAAAGCTGATCGTAGCATAATACATAGAATAAAAATAGGGTCGCTCAGGTGGTTTGGGCATGTTGAGAGAATGAATGAGGAAAGAATGGTAAGAAAGATATATGATGCAAGTGTTGACGGCGCCAAAAAGAGAGGGCGACTACGGAAAACGTGGCATGACCAGATTAACCAGATACTGGAAGATTGTCCTGTTAGAAGCCTGAACAACCGTAGAGCTTGCATGCGAAGATGTATGAATGTAGACGAAGCGAAAGTTGTATGTCAGGACAGAAGAGTATGGCACTCTATCCTCTCTGCCTACCCCACGGGGAAACGGCGTGATGGTAAGTTAATTAGTTAGTTAGTTAGTAGTAAATACGGACTTTTTCAATAAAATGTGTAAATATTTTCTATAATCTCACTCCTGCGACCCTTCCTTCATCCCCTCGAGCGACCCACTCGTGATCCGCAGCTATCAGGCTGCATATATTCAGGAAATATTGCGCCTGCAAAAGGCACCCGCCCGGCGTCACCACGCCATCATTTTAAGTGCACAATTAAGTGAGTATTACGTATACGGGGATCAATTTTCATCGCTGCGCTAAAAGTTCATCGATAGTCTACAGACTTCCGATAAACCTCACGGACGCTCGTCAGAATAAAATAACAAAAGTCCTTTTGCGAAGGAATTCGTTTCGACGACAGATAATGCGCCAATAATCAGGAAATTAGATTTTTTTATTACAAAATTCTAAGAACACAATTTGAGGCGTCCCATACATGCGAAAACAAAATTTCGCAGGAGAGAAAAACTCAGTGAAATAAAAAAAAATATTATTCCAGTTTTTTATGGTATATTTTATGATATTCACTTGCCAATAGGGGGAATTAATTTTATAATTTCTTTGTTCATTCATGTTGTTATGCAATCCCTGTGACTGACATTGTCAAATTGTCGGTATCCGTCATATTTGTTACTACCAGATAGATATAGTTTTTTTCTACGTTAGCTTACTTTTGTGGTCGTATTTCAGTGTGAGTTGAAATCATGGTAAATAAAATACTGCACATGGTGAACATGTTATATAGACCATTTTAAAACAATATAATCACCTTGTGATCCGATGTTCTATATAGACTCATTATACAGGGTATCTAATAGCTAGTAGAAAAAAATTCATAGGCTTGAATATTTTCGATTCATTATTCTGCCTTGATAATGAATCGAAAATATTCAAGCAACTATGATCTAATCTAATATCAATAGTTATGAAGATATACAGTATCAAAATTTGAATTTTTTATTAATATTTCTGACTTATTTTTTGAAAAAAGTTGAACTATCATTAATGTAACATATCGATTATGAAAATTTCAAAATAAACCAAAATGTGACCAAAATGCTTTTGCAAAAAGTTTAACTATCATTTAAGTAACTTATATCGATTATGAAAATTTCAAAATAAACCAAAAAGTGACCAAAATGCTAAAACTTAGCCAAATATAACAAATAACTCTGTGTCCTTGTTATATTATTACATCGAACTGTTATGTAAAATGTAATCTATAGACTTTTCAGGTCTCTATCATATTTTAAATATAAAAAAAACCTGGAGTAAAAAGAGATACCTAACTCCGAAAGTCGAAAGATCTGCAATGTCGAAGATGTCGTGCGTTAGAAACCACGTAATCAGCTGATTCGACAGGAGTGGTAAGAACAGCAAAGAACGAGATACCTGCAGACAGGAATACCACCAAAACGATGGATAGGCAAAATCATCCATATTCCGGAGCAGGAGTCGAAAAACAGCTGGACACAGTCCTAACTCAAGCAGAAGAAGAAGAGGAATAAAAAGATCTTAAGTCTTTCATAAGTCATGGCAAAATCACTGGCAAATAGGCTCTGGAAGATGGTAAATATACTTCTGGTTTGTGTCTTTTGGGGTATTGTGTCTTTCTGGCCGACGACTACATGGTATTACAAGCCAGTACTTAACCACGATATCAACACTCACAACAACACATCAGCCCTGATGATGGACCCTGCAATGAGATCCAAAACGTTGGCCAGAAAAGTCGTAAAAACAGGGCATTATCCCCATAATATACAAACTAGAAGATTCTGAGCAGTCGTGAAAACCTAAGAATTTATGTTATTTACTGTATGAATGTATTTTTGTTTTCATGTAATTATGTAGGTATTGGTATGACTATAATAAATAAATAAATAAAAAATAGGTTAATACACTGATTGAAGAATCACTAAAAATGGATAAGCACTCGAAAAAGAACTGCACAGAGAAGTACATTACATAAATATATCAAAACCGGGTACGGAACCACGGCCAAGAATAATAATGCGATGGTATGAATTGATCAGAATTTGTTTCTGAAACCAATGAATTTATCTAGAATATTTATATCGAAAAACCGTTCGATTCCATTTTATGAATAGCATTAGAGAAACGAATGTTTATCTACCGGCTATCAAAGATGTCAAATGAAATTGAAAGCCTCGATGCAATAAAATTATCCGAAAACCGTAAAACAAAATGGGTAGTTTAATCTGTATGTAATGTAATTTTGTTTATGGCCACTGTAAACGTGAGCAAGCCTTGCCGTGTCGCGGAGAGGGTAGCAACCCTTCAGATTCACCGTCTTGTAAGAAAATACCGAGGTGCCGTTTGTTTTTTCTGGAAAGTCAATTTTTCTCGGTGTGTCGTTTTGGACCACGATGTTTATTTTTTTAGTTATTTAATCAAATTAGTCAAAATTATTACAAAACAAATGTAGTTATTAACTGGACAGTTAACAGTATTCCGGCTGCTTTTAAATTATATACAAAAAATTAATTAAACATTATGTACACATAAATATATATCTTATAACCGCTCCATTAAAGGCAATCTTCCGGAAACAGGAACAAGATTTAGCGACGAAGAGCAATTTTTTCAAAATTTCTGTTGCATTTGGTATAATTTTGTTTATGTACTCGTAAAGTGCAAATTTAATATTTATCAATTATGTTTATGTTCTTCTAAAACGACTATAAACAAAGTAAACGAATATTTTTAAGGAATGAAAATTCTCAAAATTCCTATTTCAAAAAATACTGTTTTCTTCAACACCTTATTTCACAATTTCTTAACTTTAACGTAGTAAGCAACTTTTAGACTTCAATAAATTGTAAGAACATATATCATTTCGGATAAGAATGTTCTTAGGTTTTCACGGCCACTCAGAATCTTCTGGTTTGGGTCTTCTTATTATGTTATTACGACTTTTCTGGCCGACGCCGACGTTTCGGAAACACATCAGCCCTGATGATGGACCCTGCAATGGGATCCGAAACGTCGGCCAGAAAGGTCATAATAACACGGCATAATGCCCCAGAAGGCCCAAACCAGAAGATCATTTCAGATTTTTTTTTAAATGTCTGATTTCAGCTATTTAATCAAGACATAGCGTGTAGTATTAAATGGTTAATGTATTTTAACAAAATATTAGTTATATTAGTAAATAATTAATGAGATTTTAGTCTACCGGTTTTGAGACGTAGTCATCTCTTCGTCAAAACAACCACTACACTTGCATGTACACTAATACCGTCCCAAAATATTTCTCAGATGCGTGTCAATCTAACCGAAGGCTAACATGCACTAAGTTTCGTATCGAGGACTATAGGAAAAGTGTTTTGGATTATTAATGAGAGGAATACTGTTTTTTATGACTTAACGCATGTTTAAAATAACTTGATGACAATGTTTTGGTTCCTTAATTTACTTCTGTGTTGCAGTAATTCCTATTGATCTTTTACGAAAGTAGAGACGCGACACATAAAGAAGCTTAAATATGAAAAAGGTTATCTACATTTTTAATGTGACTATTTGTATATAGAGTATGTTTTAGTCATGAATTCTCATTGTTATTACCCGTATTTTTTTATTCTTGGTCTAAAATTTTCTCAAATGCAACTAATTCATTAACGCGTTTAATTCAATGTGAGATAGGTATAGAACGACATCTTTGGAGGTGACTTTAAATTTTCGCCCGGATGAGCGGCGCACTCGCCAGTGGCCAAACCCACGCGACGGCCGCGCTCATCGTCGGCTTTGTTACGCTGTGTGCGTCGTCAAATCAAAACTTTTACCTGTCAAACTAAAACTATCAAACATTTATCGTGTAATATAAATGTTTTCGTTTAAAGCTATTTTGTATCTCTTATATTTTTTTCATAGTATATTTTTCATATACAGGATGTAACAGAGCTAGTTCATAATACATTTTCGATTATGTATCGAAAATGTTCAAGAGAGCAACCGCGACCAAACAACAATAGTTAGGTATTGAGATATGCAATCTCAAATTTTGCACCACTCTTAAATATTTCTGTCTTATTTTTACATAAGAAAACAAACTTTTAGAACAGTAACTTATATCAATTTTAAAAAAGTCTTTTGTTTTGAATATAAGTTAAATAAATTTATAAAAATCCAGCAGAAATACCAATTTGAATTTTCTAGAAAGGTTTCCATCATTTTACTTGACTTGTAACATAGGGAATTAATTATTCATATTCGATATAGGATGCTGTAATGATAGTAAGTACAACGTTACATAAAAAGTCAGAAATATTGAAAAAAAAATTCAAATTTCGATGTAGCGTTTCTTCATAAAACTATTGACATTAGGTCATGGATGATTTAACATTTTCGACTCAATTAAATCAGAATTTACACCCTGTATATTATATATTACGTTAGTTATTTACTTAATTTTTTTCTGTGTTACCGTCCTATCCAATTTTAATAAATTGATATATATGTACATAGTATTAAAATGTATTTTATTTTATGTTTTTTTCTAAAAAAAACGGTAACACCAAAATTATAAAATAAAGTAGAAAAAAATATTTTCTCAAACGCAGACAATTAGGAAAAAACGGAACATACAAATTGATCATTGAGATGTCTTTATCACCGCCTATTACCATCATGTTCACTTTCCTATTAGAATTTATCGACCAAAAACCTGAAGGGAAAATTCTTCGGGCAGAGAATTTTAAGCGAATCGGTGATTTCAATATAAGGAAGGCTGTCAATTTTTATATAATGAAACGTTTATAGCGAAAATATACGGCTAGCTCTCACTTTTCCGTAAGAAAAAAAGTCATAAGATTGGAATTGATTTTTAGTGTCAAAATAAAATGAAATAACTCGAGAGCCTTTTTTTAGATAACATGACATTATCTATAAGATGGTGAATACTTAAAGAAAAAATATTGGTTTTGAAGTATTTAATATATGCTTTTACTCTACTTGAGTTTATTTATACATTACACTACTCGAATTTCGAGAGTGACAGAATTTGTTATCATATAAAATCAGTTTAATACACTACCTGTCGATGAGTGGTTTTTTTCACTCGCGAAACTCTAGTATATTTGAATTCAAGGTCAATTCATTGCTATTTGTTAGTTATTCTTTTTTTCTCTATTGTACATCCATTTTGAATATCATTGATATATATTAAATATAACATTATTGATAAATTTCATTAATGTATGTACGTTGAAACATTAAATTAACTCAGTATGAAATTGTACATTTATAAAAAATTCTTAGTTATAATAGAGTACAAAAAAAATTAGATATAATAACTTATTCAATTTTGATCATGGCTTGAGTGTTGTGGAATTTATCTCCTATATATATCAAAATAAAATATCTATTTTTTGTTTCAGGTTTAATTTAAAACACAATTAAGAGGATATTATCAATTTTTTTCCTAGAAATCCTTATTCATATTTTTTCATTAAGCAATGGCTTACGTAATGATATTATAAATAAATACTTTACGAAGACCTGCTGCCTTTTCATAAGATGTCAAATTTTGCTGGAAGAGAGTATTTACATTTTTAAACATAAATAATTATTGGAATAAAGCATGAAGTGTAAGAAAGGGTACAAGGATAATAAATATTATATTATATTGCTACGCGTTTGTGGCTCTGGGAGAAAATTAAACAATACAATTAAATATTGATTAATTAATTTTTTAAATAAATTCATTGAGAGATTAAAATTCATTCATTCAAATGAATTAAGAGGATATTTTCACAATTTTTCCTAGAAATCCTTATTTATGTTTTTACATTAAGCATTAGCTTACGTAATTATATAATAAATACATACTTTATAAAGACCTACTTACTGCCTTTTCATAGGACGTAAAATTTTGCTGGAAGAGAGGATTTACATTTTTAAATATAAATAAGTATTGGAGTAAAGCATGAAGTGTAAAGCAGGGTACAAGGATAATAAATATTTTATAATATTGCTACGCGTTTGTGGCTCTGGGAGAAAATTAAACGATACAATTTATTATCGCTTAATTAATTTTTTAAATAAATTTAAAGGACACAAAATTTCGTCATTCGCATTGAAATTTTTTTACGCATATGTAGAAATTCTTATTCACTGGTTTGAATCGCTCTGATAACTATGAAATATTTTTCACACCTCGATAGGTACTTTCTTGATTTACTGTCGCTGGTGGGCATATGTGCTATCAACACACTGAGTCACCGCCGCACGGTTTCTATGGATCTCTGAAACGTAACAAAAAAAACTTCTGGCCCTATATTTATAGTCCCGTACTCATCTTGCTTTCTCGACACTTTCGGAATCCGGTAAACCATTCCAGAACCTTCTAGTAATTTCCAATTTAGTGTAAAAGGTGTAGAGTGCTGCTAAAATCATCGATTACGTGTAATTCTATCTGATTCTACCATCTCGCGACAATATTATCTAAAAGAAAAAATAAATTGAGCATTATGTTCTTTAACTAGCTGAAATCCAAATGCAATAGCAAAAATGACTAAAAAAAAGAACCGTAAAAAAATATTCGAAAAAGAAATTTCCTAAAAAAATTTCGGAAAAAAAAACAAACATTGAAATATAGTTTCAATTATAAACTAGAGTACAATGATTAAAAATATCGTCAACAGCAATAATCTCGATACAACTAAAATAAATATAATATATATCCAAGTAATCAATAAATTAATAAAAAGTTTTCACTTGCATTTTATTTCTTCACCGAGGTAAATATTGAGTGTTTAAAGGGGTGTGCTGTACCATTAGATGTACTGTAACATGTGACCCGCATAACGCCAGGTAAATACGGACACCGGATTGGGTGGTTAAAGCTTAAAGCGACGCACAGAAGCTTCTAATGAAATATGTAGCACGACAAATAATAAATCACGTAGAGGTATTGTCAGTCATACATTTTTAAATAATAATGTTTGAATATATCTTCATTTATTCATCCTGAATTCTTGCAACACACATTTACTCGCTGGGCTGCATTGGTTCCATTAGCTTGCCTTCCGCGACCACACATAAATGTGCCAGGATATCATGTGATAACACGATCTCCCATAGTACAAACGTACCTTCATTATCTATATTTCTCAGTACAATCTCATCTATTACAAATAGATAAAAAAATATTTAAAATAGTCACATTCATTTCGTTATTGTTGTAACAAGATGATAAATGAGATCACTTACCTACAGAATCCATCGTAATATGTCTGTGACAACAATAAGATCGTAAACACTAGAAATCAAAACAATCTATTCGAGAGTTCGAAAGACCAGCGTGTTGTGTAAATAAGCGGGAGCGAGAGCTACGCAGATTGATTTGATATTTCTATCGATGCGATATCAGCCGCGGCACTAAGGCCGGGGTGGCCAGTCGTGTGATAATCGGAGCGACAGATATTAAGCGAAATAATCAACAAAATACGCAACTGGTGATTTAAATTGGTGATTTGTGCGATATTAAAATGGAATTTTCTAAAAAGTAATAAATCAAGTATTCCCAGCGATAATAAAGTATTCATAGACGAGTGCTAAATTGCGAATTAGTGTGAATTCAAGGATAGTGTATCAATCACTAATTAATTAATTGCTCGATAATTTCCAGTGTTTTCATTTGTCTCCCGTAGCCACGACCCGTAACACTATTTTAAAACACTAGTTATGAAAATAAAACTAACTCGGTGGTAACCAAATTGATTCCAGAACCTCAGATCTCTAGATAAATGTCTTACCACCTAAATAAACATGCGTGAGTTGAAACTTGCTACATTTAGAAGAATTAGAATTTTCTGAGCTATTCTGCCATGTGTCTCCTGTCTCTCTGGCTGATGTTTTGGATTCCATTGCAGGACTCATGATTAAGGACATGTTTTTTCTTGTTTATATCGTATATATTTAACGAGGCATATGTGACGTTATTGATCTAGTTAGACCATCAAGTTGTAGATCACTTCCAGTTTTCTCCAGGAAGTGATCCTGTGTCCAAAGAGCGCATTGCAGATATACCGTGGACAAAGTACTGTATTTGCTACCATTGAATCTAAAAATAACCCAAAATTGATTGATACCTTCTATCCAACGGTCTTGAAAATTTAAGAATCGTGAATACTTGGCAAGTTGATTGTTTTTGCATATTTAATGGATTAATTAGTTTGCGTCTGTTCCAACAAAATATAATAGTATTGAAAACTGTTGGGATTATATTTATAAAAGTAAATTTATATTAATGAGAGCTATAAAAAAATATCAAAAAAGAATTCAATATAATATAAAAAAAAGAATTAGGGCTATAAAAGCAAAGGCAGCAATATCCGAAAAAAATGAATGTAGTTATCGAAGATTACTAGTGGAGAACTTACTGCATTTTAGTTTTTATAGGAAATAAAGCCTGTAAATTTTTAGGAAATACTATTTTGAAAGGGATAGATATACAATTTAAACTTTTTTTTGGTTATTGCTGTTTTTCCTTTTATACCAGTTAAATGATTTATAAAAAGTTTGTTAGTTATTGGAATTCATTATTTTGTCCGACTACAAAATAAGCGCTACATATATATCAAAATTACTGTTTATAGGTCGACCACAATCAAAAAAAAATTTCCTAGCTATGTCCGGTAAGAAAAAGCGGGAGAAAGTTGCCTAGCAAGCCCGTATTTCAATATGATATTCCAAATAAATATATATTTTTTTGTTTAAAAAGGTTACTTATTTACTTACTAGAAAAACTTATTTTGTGTTCATTTTTTGCATCGTAACAACACACATATTTTTAGCGCACATTTTTTTGAATGCGGTCTAGCTATAATTTATTATATTTTAATTATTTTTGTCTACCTGAATGTAGCTTAGAGCTCACCATGCCTTGGATGGAAGTATGTGGAATATAAACGAACAGACTCGGTTTTAGTACGACATAATAAAACCACGTCAAAGTGAAAATTTTGGAATAGTTTGATATTGCACCGTTTTATATTGTCTCCTGTACGTATTTTAATAAAGTTTAACTCGAGCTTTGAATAACGAAGTTATTACCTACATGGATCAAGTTTTTCATATTATTATGTTAAGTATTCGGTATTCGTATACATTTGTAGGTGGTGAACATACTGACTAGTCATCGCCTGGGAACATATTAGAGGCGAATAATTAGGAACATAGGAGGGGTTCTAAGGGGAGTGATAAGAAGCAGTGCCGCTTAATGGCATCAGTTGGTGACTCCGTAAAACTCACTGGTCGATAGGACTTCCTTTCGTCTCGCGCTCAGATTTTTCCAGTGTTCTTTTTTGTAGTTATTCATTGTTGTAATTGTATCACTTACTGTCTCCTGATGGTTTCTCCCCGATGAGAATAAGCTATCTCTACAAAAACGACTCTTTAGGTAAATGCTTAGCCAAAAATTTCCAAGATTTTTAAAGTGGAATATAAAGCAATATTCTTTTCAATGTACACATAGGAAATTCTTCCGAATTATTTAACAGATTCACTTGAATACGCCTGAAAATCAATTTTTCAAATCCTTTTATAAACCGGTATAGGAATACTTAAAAAAATATTTTTGTTTGTTTTATTTGTATGTTCTGAGAACACAATTTAATTAATTTATAAATAAGTAAGTATCATTACCAGTTGCGAAATCTATCTATACTATTTCATGAGAAGGCCTACAGATGTATTTAGGATAATTCCTTCAAATATATGAATGGTTTCAGATTTGGGACATATATACAATTTAAAAAAATGATAATGTGATAGAATTGGTGAATTTCTTTTGTAAATGGATTTGTCTCTGTTAGACTTCTTTAATTTATCTTAATCAATAATTATCCCTATGCGGACAAAATATAATGTTCTCAAAACATACATATAAAAATATTTTAATCCAACAAGATGTTTTGTGGATTAGTAAAAATAAATAAAACAAAAGACGCAAGTATAAAGGTGAAAGAAACAATATATTTTATGTTACATAATACTTTAATTTATCTTAATTAATAACTATCCCTATGCGGACAAAATTTAATGTTCTCAAAACATAGATATAAAAATATTTTGATCCAACGAGATGTTTTGTGGATTAGTAAAAATAAATAAAACAAAAGACGCAAGTATAAAGGTGAAAGAAACAAAATATTTTATGTAACGAGCAACTCATCACTTCATGGATGATAAAAGATAGGAGAGATGCAGGTAGAAAGAGACTATCTTGGATATGTAACAATAGATAATGGATAATATCTTAGACATCAAGTATCTAAATAACATACTTGATCGTTTATCTTAGATAAGAGACGTCACAAAACGTAGAAAAAAAATTAAGGTATCTTAATATACTTTCTAAAAATCCCGCTTCTGTTACATTTTCTGGAATTCTTGAACCAGTTATCAGAAATTTCTCGTAAAAGCACCGCTGGCAGATCATTGGCTGCCGAATATTCCCGCCCAGAGACAATCTGGCCAATAAAAGAGCGGGGCTAATTTACCATTGTTGTTTTTAATTAGTTGTTTACGATATTGAAGCGAAACAAATAGTGTTGCCACGAAAAGTTTTATCCCCCCCGACGTGGCTGTTTAAACAATAGGGTTGATAATTTTCCCCGGATTTCGGGTAATCGGTTTAATTTATCCGAAATAAATTCTGCCGACAAGGGTTCTTTACGACTTTGGCATTTACAAAATGTTTTCGCAAAATAATTCAGAATTTATGGTGAAATGTATTCCATGGTTAGAACACACCTCCATCACTGTTGGCCACCTCATCTAGAAGATGAAATTATATCACTTGGAATTTTTTTTTAAGACAATGAACAAAAAGGGAAAAAAATTGTTTTCGGCCAAAAATTTTTTAAGACATATTATAGATGTCTCATAGAGACGGAATTATATTTTTTATGGTAAAGTAGGTATGGAAGTCTTTGGGTGTTCATTGGGCTTACGATTATCGTACGGCTGACTTAAGTGATGTAATAATTATTAATGCGACCGCCATCCAAAGCTTTTTCATTCCCCTTAATTAACCACAGATGTCACTAATGAGGTATCTATTTTTGATTGGACTTTTTTTTTATTTAAAATTTTTTGCCTCACTCTCAATAAAAAGGTGGGCGCTTAAGATATTGATAGAATATGTAAATTAAAGAATTCTGTTGATGATGGAGGGAAAGTGCTCACTTTTTTGGCCGAAAATTATTTTTTTACCTTTTAGTACATTTATATAATATATAAGCGAAGTTTTTTTTAAAATTTTTCATATCATAAAATATTGTATATTTTTGTCTTCATATTACTCATCGTAAAAAATAAATTTGACAGGAAGCGCATTAAATTACTAATTTCCTATATAAAATTTTGATTAATGGATTATGGCAGAGTAGCTTGTCGGTCTTGTGGTTGGGACACTCGCCTCGGATCCAAAGGTTGCGGGTTCAAACATCACTCCAGACTAGCAAGTAAGTTCTATTTTCATAGAACAAGCCTTTAGCTTAGTTTGAAAATAGTAAGAATATTGATGTGACACGTATTCCGTGTTCGCATCGCTATTTAAAAAAAAAGAATTGATAAATTAGTGAATCTGACTCATGTACCGTTATCGAGAATACGTCTGTGTGCAAAATTTCAGCTCCATTGGATATTAGGAAGCGGGTGAAATATCAATTATAAGATTCCGTCCGGACAAACAAACAGGTAAAGCTGAATATGAGCGCGAAAAAAAATATTTAGCATTTTAGAGCTAGAAAACCAGTTTATTAGAAAAAAGTGTTACTTGATGTTACATAGAATATATATTAATTTACAAGAGCTTCAATATTTCTTCACCAAAGTTTCTAATGGAGAGTGTAAGATGTATCAAAAATGGATCGAGTGAAAAACAGTTTGGCGTGGACCGCGACTTAGACAGAAAATCTACACATAGAAAATCTACACATACCAAATTATGGTAGAATATGCCGGCTCAGATGCGATTTGCGTACGCCAGAGTACCGATTACCAAAATGAATCTTCTTTGCAACTCTAAAAGGAAGGCAATGTTTGTCAAAAATAATACAAAAACCGATAAATACAGACCAGTTAATTGAGTAATTGATTACCTACACACTTCTCTCTAGTCGGTTGGCTTTGGATTGAGTTTCGTGATTCGATTACAAGTACTAATATTACTATACTGCAATTATTTAAAACATATTTTTGGCATTATATAGTTATATGCAAGAGTAAAAGAGTCCACAATACTTAACAGGTAAATTACTGTCTTCATTATGAGTCGAAAATGTTTAAGCTACCATTACCTAATCAATATTTTGAAATATCAAAGATTGCATTATTTTTTCAATATTTCTCACTTTTTTTGTAAAACTTTGAAAAGTAATTGAAATGATAGCTTAACGTTTTGTAAAAAAATGAAAAATATTGAAAAAAAACTGCAAACTATGATATTGCATATCTCCATATCTATTCACATTAGGTCATGGTTGCTTGAACGTTTTCGAACCATAATCAAAGCAGAAATCTACATGTTAAGAATTGTGGAATAGGTCTGTTCATCTTTAAGGACTTGGTCGAAAGAGAAAATTGTGAAAGTCAAATGATTTATATAATTATATTAAAACTATAAATAATTGTAGCTCATTTTCATTTATAATGATTTCAAAAAGGGCTAACCTTTGATGGGCCTAGTTTTTCATTTTTATTGTTCAAATTAATTTATTCCATAAAAATAGTGACCTTCAGTAGACTTCAGACAAGGGGTATCAAATATTCATATTTCCAAGTTGAATTTTTGTTCACTTTGAGACTTGATTGTGTACCTATATATTAGAGATGGGTGAACGAACTGTTCTTTTAGAACAGTTCGCTTTACTGAACGAACTAACGGTACAGTTCGCTTAAGTGAACTAGTCGTTCACTAGTTCAGTAGATGAAAAATAATTCATTCTTTAAATTCTGCTAAAATGTTTGGAAATTGAATCCTCAAGGCAGTAAACAGTATGTTTCTAGATCGACATTCCTTGTCGAGTATTTTAGGACAAAATGTCGGTAATCGTCTAGAATATATCGATATATTTCTCTCGGTGACCTTTTTTTTAGGTCACCAAATTTTTCTTTTGGGATAACATGCTGATGTTTGATAAATTTATTTTGGGAAATAATATATTGATATGATATTGTTCTTCGATATATCGATCTATTGCTCCCGGTGACCTTTTTTTTGGTCGCCAAAAGCTTAAGATTGTTATGTTTTAGGAAAAAATATATCTAGTAATTGAACAGTTTTAATTTAACAAAAATTGAAGTACATAAAAGCAAAAATTAAAAGAACTACTGAACGATCTGGTGAACGAACAGTTCAGTCAACTGAACGAGCTTTCCCATCTCTACTATATATGTAAACTGATTGTTCAAGATAATGACTGCTTAGTGGGTCAAGTGGGGGACAATTTATGTGAAAAAAATCTACGGGTGTACTTTGTCAAATACAATGACAACGTAAATTATTTTACTATAATATTTATTACTCATACATCCCTAGAAGTGGTTCCTTTTTTTCATTAAATACATTATGTAATTTTTTTGCACAGTCTCTAAATAATTAATAACTAATTCAGGCAGGAGGTGGATGGAGTGTCCAGGATAGAGACTATAGACTATATTTTCTTCAGAGTTTTAAAATGCAACTTAGATATGCTTTGTTCAGTTGTTTATGTGCATGATTGTATTTTATTTTTGGAACACAACCAAATGATAGATAACATAAAGAAAAAAGTAAAACAAAAATTATTCCCAAAAGCCAAGGTACTTGAATTAATTAATAAAAATTACTTAGTTAAAATAAAGAGAAAGCAATTATTTCTAACACAGAAAATGGTTAGATTTCCGTGTCAACAGTAACATAGAGGAAAAAAAATAAACGTAAGGCATTTAGGGCACAATTTTTGTTTAATTGCATTCATTTTTAGTTCATAACTTCTGATAGCGGGGGAATGGTTAATGGGAGGAGGGAGAATGGTATAATTTTGCAATTTGAATTTAATAGTATTGAATTTAATAGGAAGCGCTAAACATTTATTTCTGGAAGAGGGAGTAGTGTAAAGGGGGGGAGGGGTGATGGCATGTTGGCTGTAGAGTCCTAAAAAAATAGTATGCAAAATTTGAGTCAAACGCTGTAAATTTCTATAGAGAATATATCAGGAGAAGTGGTGGGGTAAAGAGGTAGGAGGTTTATGTGGCCCATGTTTTCCGCGGCATCCTAAAAATTTGAGTGAGTTCTGTCAAACTGTAGATTTATAGAAAATGTATCAGAGCGAGGAGGAGGGATAAACGGGGGAGGCGGCAAATTTGAGTCAGATCTGTCAAACGATATGGATTTGTTTGTCAGAGGGACGGGGTGGGGTAAAGGAGGTGGGATGAGAAGAAAAAATGAAATTTACAGAGCATATTTATTTAAGTAGTTTTTTGCTACTTTTCTCGTTACACTTGCACGTAAGATATTATATGTGGGATATAAAATGAAAGACAGCAATATTTTAAAAAAAATTAATTCAGTCATCGTGAATAACTCATTTATAGTGTTCGAGAATTTAATAAGAGATTTCACAGTAAACATAGTCTATAAATTTATAGGAAACATGATTTTGGAAGAGATAGATAGGTACATTAAATATAGAATTCAGTACATTTTAAATTAGTAATCCTCGGTGACTGCATTCAAAACATTTGTTTATTTTATTTTTATTTTATACCTCACATTGTAATAAACAGAAATTTATTTAAATTATAGCTGCTTATTATAGCACGGTTTTTAGTCAAAGTTTAAGCTTGCACCCGCAGAATACTCAAACTTATAAAAACTCTTTAAATGTAAATTTTTATAGTATTCAATGAACAAGAGAAAAAATCCATCAGCATATTGAAAAGAACGTATTCTGATCGTATTATGCAATATTTCAGTTCGCTCTCTAAATGCGAAAGACGTATTTAAAGTAGACAGTAACGGTTTTCAATAAATTTTATCATATTCCATGATTCGACTGCATACCGTTTGCGTTACTTTGTATAAAATTTCAGTACTTCATTGCAGTGAGAAAATTTCTTCGCAGTTGCAACGAGAATGTAGTATCATAATATAAATTTAAGATGCTTCAACACTGAAACATGGAACTCATTGTGGATGCCCAGAAATTAAAATAAAACCAGGCATAAAATGTGGGATATAAAAGAAAAGGCAGCAATATCACACCAAAAACCATAGATGTTTCTGAGGTTACTGCAAAAAACCTGTAACTAGGTACTCAAGTTATTTTCCCTGGAATCCACGAAACCTACATTTCTTTGGAAATAAGTTTTTTCAAACAATTTGTAACCTCTGTTTTCCTTTTATATAAGTGTATAAATAATTATATAACTTTTAAATATGGATATTGCTGTGTTTGCTAACAAATAGTGGGCATCGATATGACGTTTCAGTCAAAAATCGACATTAATTGTCACATAGTATGAAGCGGATATTTTATCACGTGACACATCCTTGGGGGGTTGATTGGATATTTTGAAAACATGATTTTGGAAGGAATAGAGCTATATTTTCAAAACAATTTAACGTAACCGGCTCTAAAATCAGACCTTGTATCATAAATTTATGATACAAGGTTCACGTTTATGATACACACAATTTATGATACAATGCTCACGTCTATATATTTTGGTGGTCTGTGATAATACTGGACATTAGCCAGATGTAAGGTAATATAACAAAATACTGATTCTGTCAGTCAAGAGATTCTACATATATTGGTAAATATCGTAACTCCAGTATATGACGTTATTTAAAAAAAAAGAATTTTTTTAATAGGCCAGTGTTAATTAATAATTTTCGTGAAAAATCTTGGACTCTGAGCTGCACCGACCTTATGAAATAGTTTTTAAAACTTTCGTCCAATTTTCGATACTAATATTTTTGTTATCATCGCTACGACTTTGAACATTACGAGTTTTTACGATGAGGCTGACGTCCACAAGATTATCAAGTCTAACTTCCATCTGGTTCATATGGAATCTTCATCACCATGTGCATACCTGATATTCCACATTAATTGTATAATAGTGATTGAACGTGATCATGAAAAACCTGGATAGGTATTTTAGTTAAGACTGGTATGATTAAAAAGTCTTTCATCCCTTGGAAACAGCGGCACGAAATATTGCACTGCAGGTTAATTTTGAAAAAAACTAAAATTATGAAACAGAGAAGAAACCAATTACACAGAATAAGTTCAATTCAAAGATAGTTATTTCTTTGTAGTGGTTAATTATTAACCTACCTGGGCTCCAGTCTAACAGAGAATAATGAGGATACCTAGTGCAGAAATCAGAAAAAAAAATCATTGCAGTCAAAAAGACTTATTTTTTGATTATTCCAACATTTCAGCCACCTTTACTGATAGTGAAGGTGGCTGAAATGTTGGACATATTTGAAGAATTCGTTGCGAAAAATATGTAGACTGGCAAAGGAAGGGAATCAGTGGTGCATTCGCCACAATAATGAACTGTACAATATATATCCGGTCCCCTAGCATATCAATCCATATGAAGCCCCTCGGGTCCAGACGGGCTGAACATATACAAAGAATGCTGAGTAAAAGATTAATACCCCAATGGAAGGACCCAGTTGTACCAGCATACCGGACACCCAGGTGGAAGCAAAAGAGTAAGACCGCCCAGGCTGAGATGGGAGGATGAAGTGAGAAGGAATGCAGTGTAACTACTCCAGGTGGCGAATTGGAGGACAGCGGTTGAAGTCGAGGAGCATTTGGAGACGAACGTTGAGGGAGGCCAAGGCTCGATTTGGGTTGTAGAACCATTGGAGAACAAGATAGAGAGAAAGAAAGAGAAGACTGGCATGATAATCTCAGAGAGAAGTGAAGAAATCTTCTTGGAACAGAAAATAATATGTATGTTGTGCGTCCGTCTATCTTTGTTAAAATTTTCAAACTTGTGCGCCAGTATAGCCTTTTTATCTAGACTATCACTTGGAATAAGTCACCGTAAAATTATAAATACAGTTTGTTGTACGAAAGAGTACATGGAAACAATTTTTTAGTGATTTACCCATCCAATTAGATTTTTTCTACCTTCGCTGTCGACCATTTCGACCTTGTTAACTTTCACATTTTTGTACATTTTTATATGAAAAAATTTCGGCTTTTTAAAACTCTCAATGCTTTGTTTTTGGGGATGTTATCGCCATAGGGGTTGTAACCGCAATTTTTCGTTCAATTTGATTGTTTCGTGCGTGAGTCGGGGATGGGGAGATTGTTTTTCGGATATAATAAACAGGGATATGCTGGTGTGAATACGGAACATCAGGCTGCGTGTACATCCACCCCTCCGCTGCTAAGCTGATCATTTGGAGAACCTTCTTTTTTAGCTGTTATATCTCCGAACTTTTAAGATAAACAAAGGGGTTCATTTTTGTAATACTTGAAGATCGTCTATATACATGTCTAATTTGAATAAAGTTATCATAATCCAAATATATAATTGTTCCTGATTAATAATATTAATATTATATAAATATGTAGAGTTTTTTATTAAACAAGTTTCCGTTATAAAAAAAGCATACTTTTTAATCTAATCTCAGTTGTTCCAAGGCATATTATGCACTGGATTCGCTTACAAAATATTTTTTGGGATCTAATAAAATAATTGTTAGTTAGAAGTTGTAGGTACTTCTTGGCATGCGTGAAATAAATAGTGATTACTTCTCATAGCAAAACCTCCAAAGTACAACGAAATACAGAACTGTTTGAACGGAAGAAAGCGCGAAATGCACCAGCCTCAAGAACTGATAACTAAAGATATATCCGCAGATAACAGGTCTCTGCTCTAGATCGGCACAGAGACTGACATCATTCAGCGCAACGTGGCGTAGGGTGGATTCTGGCAGGGTAGAAATTTCTCTGTACACTGCCGAATTGATGATATTTAATCTACCAACCTCTTAATTAAGGATTGAGAAATGTAATTCCATTTCAAAAGCAGGTGTGCCGTTGTCGGTTTTATGTTCAGTACTGGTCGATAGATGTCGCTCTATGTTCAGCTCAAATTAACGGCCAATTTTCCTTGTTTTCAATGGAATTGATTGCTGTTATTATCTAATACAATCATTATGTTTTGTGATCGATGCAATTACTGAATACAATTGAAACAAAAATACCATAAATAGTGCTGCGGTAAAACGTAGTGTGAGACAAGAGAAAAAATACTTTTTAATAAACTCTTTTATTTCAGACAAAACGCCTATTTTGGGATATGAAACGTGTATTGCGACGGTCGACATTTTATTATCAAATATACTTTTATTATTTTTTCATATAAAGGGTACTGAAATATAATATACCAACGCTCTACGCTCCAGTTCATTAGATAATAATATACATCAAATAAATTTGTTTTTTTCTCAAATATTTACGCTATGACGTGCGATTTATGGATCAGTAAATGGAAAATAATTCATGATATTTAGTCCGGTCATTTGTGCCTGGAAAGTTTTGAAAATGGTTAATTTTGTAGATGTGCCCTTTCCGAATTTCAACTTTGCCACCTCGTATCTTTACCGCTCGCGCCGCCATTTTGGAAAAATGGCACCCAAAAGCAGTTTTTTGACAATATCTCCTTTACGACTTATTTTACGATAAAAACGTGTTGTACAAAATAAAAGTTAAGACGATTTCCTACAATTTATGTAATAATTTTTTTTCTGCAACATCTTGAAATGTGCGCGAAGCGAAATATTTATTATACGGGTGATAATTTTCAGGCGCGACCATTCTAGAGAACTCTGATTTATAAAAGTGTTGTTAACAACCTCAAAGTTAATTATTAATCATTAATCAAAGTGTTTTAATATTAGTAGATTTCTTGTAATCTTAATATTCAACTTAACTTACTTCAACTGTTGAGTGTGCCGAATTTCACTAGAAGATATAGAAAAGTAATCTCGTAGTTTAAAGTATAGACCGAGGGGAAGGATGTCATTATCCATACTAACTAACTAACATACTTACCATCACGCCATTTATTGAGGATAGAGCGCACTTTATACATCGTGGCACGCGAGCTCGTAGATTAGACTGTTAGAGGTTTCTAACAGGACCAACTTCTTCCCATCCGTCTTCCAGTATCTCTGACACCGTCATTTTTTGAAACATATTCTTACCATTCTCTTCTTATTTATTCACTCAACATGACCAAATCACTTAATTTACTATTTTTAAATGCAGCTTATATTCTTTTCATTGTTGATAATCGTTAATAGTAATGGGTATGTAATTTTTAAAAATCCTTAGATAGCCGATGGATATATACAATTCCAAATGATTTCTATTTTTTTTATAGTACACAGTACAAATGACATTCATAATGTAATAGTAAAAAAAACTTTATATATTTAAAGGTAGATGTAGACTTTCTTTAATAAAATTTCATTCTATTTATGGTTTCTATGATAAATGGAAAGTATGCAAGCGTAAAAAGAGACATGATGACAATTTTTTGTGTTGGATATGTTATTGTTCCATACAGTCGTAATTAGTGGGGTAACACGGTAACTATATAAGGCGATACATAATTTGGATCTCTGCATCCAGGACAACTTGAATGGTAGACGCCAGACTCTGAGGTAAGCATCTACTTCAGCTGCAGGTACGGTTGTAGAACCGAACAACAACAGGCTAAAAAATTAATCTCTCTAACCCCCGTTTTACAGAATTCATCAAAAACATTGTTAATTGAAAAGGAAACTTTTTGAAAATCATTTTCTGAAGTCTTGCATTTAAAATTTTAAATATTTATGTAGTTTTTGTGTAAAGTTCCCTTGTAGTGAAATTTTAATGTAAATTTCACTACATAAATTATACATTTTTTATTATCATTTCATCTAACTATTTCAACCGTTCTCCCGTTAAATAAATGTCAGTCATTTTTTATAAAATTCTGCTGTTAAATTTTTTAAATATTTTCAACAGAAAAAAATTCAAAATACACTTTGAGGTTGTGTATTTTGAATTTTGAATTGAAAATATGAAAATGAAAATCTTCCTGTGAGGGGGTTTTAAAAAGGTTGCGTTAAAAATATGTTACTTTTAAACGATTTAATGGTTTCAATAACATTAAAAATAAAATAATTTATAAGACATACTGTATTAAATAAACTTAATATTGCACTAATTAAATAAACTTATTTAAAATTGCGAACCGCCGAAAAATTGTGCTTTTTAATCAACCCCTTGAGTTACTAACTGGAGTACTGCGCTGGCATTGGACGAAGCTGCCAAAATGTACGAGGATCTTCCCAAAGAGAACGGAATTACGTTACGAATTCCTTGAAAATACCCTGATGAGTGGATTTTCCAACCCTGAAAAGAAATTTTCATTAAAATGGTTCGCCAGCCTCATTTCTCTTAAGGGTCTGTTGTCTTAGGTTCACCCTTATATGGGGGTAGCAATTCATCTTTTTGTGATTCTCCAAGGGATTCTTAGAATAGCCCAAATTTTTATCAACATATATTATTATAGATTTCATAGTCGTTTATTTATTTCAATATACGCTACAAAAGTACCTATTACATAATAGTATACACAAGAAATTATAATAATAGTATTATGACAATATAGTATATACAGTTTTTAAGTAACATAATTTAGAAAAAGAAGGTGTGAAGTATACAAGAAAGTAGGTATGGAAGTTTATTTTGAGTGTTCATTGGGATTACTTTACACAACATGACGTTTACCAATTCCACCCATGATAGACTACCACATCTACTAACATTTTTGAAGGCGCATATATGTTAACTTTGCACATCCTGTTCCATATATAAGCCCTATGAATAACCAAAAAGATTTCCAAACTTGCTTTCCCATATAAGAAATAGCTTCTTCTCTATGAGACATCTATAATATATCTTGATTAATGGGGATTAAATCCAGTATTGTGCTCTTGATAAATTTAAACGTACAAAAATAAATATTTTTTAACTTAATATTTTCTTTAATTTATTTAGTAAAAAAATTCTACTACAAAAATATATATTTTTTAATTTAGTAGTATTATCTAAGAACACAATCAATGGATATTTTCCATGGAGGGATGGATAATCATTAATTAAAATAAATTATAAATGTCTCACAGTGAGTCATGACTAATTTTTAACCACAAATGGCGATAGTGTAGTTGTAACAAATATGTAAAATCGGTTACATAAATAGCAAACACATAAATGTACATATACAACTAAGAAAACTTTAATATACGCGTGGTTGTTCATGGGTGGAAACGTTGAACGTTGCATTGTGTATAGTGATCACTTAACTCAGCCGAGATGGGTTGTGAGCCTTCTGGACGCCCAATAAAGACTTACAATGCTTTCCCATTTAAAGTTTCCTGTCTGTAATTTATCTTAATTATATGTATTTAAAATTGCTTGTTTCAAATCTTCGTTGTTAATTATAAAAAATACCGACAAATATGATAAAACACGTGCACACTCACCTCCGAATACGTATACTGGTATATTAGCAGATCTTCTTTAGATGTTGTAATAAATAGCAAGGGCTCAGCAGGATTATCTGAAAAGAAAAATAATTTTACGGAATATTTTTTTTCCGAGTAGGTATACACAGTTTTTATTCCCGAGTTGGTAAATAATGAAATATAAAATAAGTTCGCGGGTGACATATCGTAACGTGAGATTTTTTGATAAAAGCTTTTCCCGTGACAAATATTTGGCAATCCTTCGGGTAAAAGTTTGTCAATTTTTTGCCGGTAAATAAATGTATTTATTCTCTTCTTATAACAATAGTTTACGCCGTTACAAATATTATGTATTGTATTTCCTATACTGTTGGCAGTTCTTTAAATTTGCGGAGAAAAATAAACAATACTCACTCACGTCGATGGTCCAAATCCGTCAACAATGCCCATTTTTATAATGATATTGTATAAAGTTACTCACAATATTGAAGGCTTAGTAACACATAAACCTGTCTACAAATTGTCAGCTTTTAAAGAGAGAGAAAATTTTTTTTAAGAGTGATCATTGATTTTTTGTCAATTTAATGTAAACACAAAAGGCCATGTACTAGAAACATTAAACGATGCAACCACGAGAAGGCTTCAAAGATGACAGGACGACAATGTCAGTTACAATTATAATTTATTCAATAAATGATATATATGTATAAACAAGAATATACATTCTTTACTCCGCTAATTTGTTGGAAATATCAGTATGTTTCGAAGCCAATGGTCCTTTCATCAGAATATAAAGTATGTACTCATAATACAACAGTTTTGAATAAAATATATAAAATGTCACCACAAAATCATTTTGCATTTATGAATAATTGCATCAAGTGGTCTGAAAAATAAGACGTCAAGCAGTAGCAACTCCCCCATTTTTATTATACTAGGATAACCATTTCCAAACAGGTCTCTTAGCAAACGTATATGTTGATGAGATTTAGTGATATGGCTTAAAATACCCTATTCATAAAAATAAAGATTAATTAATTTTACTTAGGAGATAAAATATATTTCTAAATATATTTTTGATGTTTTTAGCCTTTAATTTGTGGTTGGACATAATTATTAATTAATTAAATAATCTTCTATCGATCACTTGGAATAACTCTTCGTCTACCGGTTTCGATACCACTGTATTTTCGTCAAGACGGACGCATATGGATGCGAAAATACAGTGGTATCGAAGCCGGTATACGTAGAGTTACTCCATGTGGTCAATAGAATATATATATTTTAAATTGAGTAAAGTGTAAGGCTTCGGATACGATACGAGCGGCAAGCGGCACAGCGTCAATGCGCAAGAGTAGTGAAAGGCGCAGGCCACGAAATAACTAAGCTCACTGCTCTGCCGTAAATGCGCCTTTCACTACTCTGGCGCATTGACGCTGTGCTGCTCACCGCTCGTATCGCACCCGGGGCTTAAGAGTATTAAAAATTAGCGTTTAGTAGCACATTCATTATATCGGAGGCAACTCAGTTTGAGATTGCTAAAGCCTTCATAAATCAAAACGCGTCTCACAAAAATTAATCAAGTAAAACGTAAGACCAAGTGTGTGTTTATTTACATGTGTGTGATTTAGTGGAATAGATTTAAAATTTAAATAACATAATTGATTCGATTTTTTTTCTTGGTTTATTGCACAGATTATCAAATGTCCTCAATTCAGTTAACCGGTCGGGTGCCGGAGCGCAGATCTGCGTGAAAGCTTTTGTACCCTCTATGTGCCAGAGCGCGGATCTGCGCTCCCTAGACACACGTATGCGAATTCGGTCTATTTTTTGGTTTTTAAAGGTTACATGTCAAGTTTTTGAATGAATGAACGAGTTCTATTTGTCAAGTAATCTTATTTTCCGCGCTAACCTGACAAAAAATCATTCAAATACCGTCTTCGAACCGCGCATTAATTGTGTTATATATTTGTTAAAAAAAGTATTTTTTAAAAATAAAAAGGTGTTAAAATTAAGTATTTTTATATTCTTTGATATTTTTAAAACGAAAATATTCAAATATAATATCTTAAGTGTTATTGCTTCCATGGTTTTATTTGATAAACATGTGCCTACATTTCTGACATTAAATTTCGTTACTTATTTTCATAATTAATGAAAAAGTTATTATTGTAAAAGTTAGTATTGAAATATAAGTAATTATTGAAACTTGTATATTGAGAAATCAGAAATTGCAAAGTTTTAGAGATTATTGTTGATTTTTACATGAACATAACCATCACAAAAAAGTCTCTAAAAAACAGCAATCGTGCGCAAAATTGCGCGACAGACAGGGTACATTTCGCGTTACGTACGGCCGGCATTTGACCGGTTAAACGAAAATACACTTTTTAATAATAATACTATTCTAGAAGGGAAAAATTAAACATTAAGTTGCAGATTTACCAACACAGAAAATTAAAAAGGTACACAAAATCAATCTTAAGAAAAAAATCATTTTGATTTTTTGATGTTTTATATACAGATTACAAAAAAATCATGATTTAATTAAACGGAGATAATTGTTTGTATGGGAGAGGGAATGTTTTTAATTTGGACGAAAAAAAAGTGAAATTGACGGATGCGGTGAAAACGTAGGCTTTTCGTTGGCCGGATCTGTTTAACGCTTTCTGTGTGCTAGGCATATTTTCATTTTCTTCGGGTTCTTGGGAAAATATTTATCCATCAAAATCAATGGAAGTTTAATCACTCGGAATTCGTATTTTAGCGAAGCGTTGATTTAGGACCGGTTTTATAAAATAAATAAAGCGACTGGAGGCAAAAGCCGCCGATTCCTGTACAGGCTTAATTAAAAAATGTTTTAATTTGGGATGGAATTTTCAATCACCCCCTGTGGTTACATTTCGCAATATAAATTAGTAATAATTATTGGAAAATATTTAACCGAGTGTTAAATGTGATAAAAAAAGATAAATATTTATTGAGATTGAAGAAAAATTCGCTTCTGAAACTGATTGATTAAATAGGGTTGTCTTTTAAGAGATATATAACTTCAAAATGAAGTGAAATACATTAAAATCGTGGTAATGGAAATATATTTTAATTCAATTTACGATTCACGAAATAAATTTGCACGAAATAAATTATTTGCAAGCGTTGTTCTGGTGCCTAACCATCCAACCAATCCAACCAAAAAAATCTGCTATCAGCTGTCGCGGGAAAAAGTGTTTTAACTTTTAAAAATAAACTTCTAAAACAATCACTAGATACATTATATTAAAGAACACATTCTTATTGTGAAGTTGCAATTTCAGAACAAGATTCTGTGAATTTTTAAAACCAAATATATCAATTAAAAAACACATATAGAAAAATCAAACCAACCAAAAAATATCGAACCACGGATTTCCTATCTATACAGCAAAGGTGCGTTACCTTTACGCTATAGCGGCCTCGTACATTGCCGTCAATTTATCGATTTATATGTAAGTCTCTCTTTATTAATTGATAAAAACCATACATTTAAATATTAATCGTACAAAATTATTTTTTTGTTTTGTGTATTATTTAATTTTAAAATTTTATATCTATGAAAAATCATCCGTAAAAAAATCAGATCGGCAAAGCGTTTCGTTCAGACAAACAATCTTATACGCTACATTGCACTACGTACCACTCCACATAAAATATTTATGTTTCCATGAAAACTGCAAAAAAACGGTATAAAATAGAAGGAAGTGTAGTACCAGGTGGTTAGCTTAGTAGAAACCTTAACACGATAACGCAATAATGGAATTCAGGATTATTCCATTACAAGGTAAGTATTAATGGAGAAAACGCACGCATGTTGAGTACTAAAAAGGTTCAAGAGGGTAGTTGTAAGCATAATTATTATAATTGTAAGATGATGCAAAACAAATAAACTTAACTGATTAAGCATAAATATAGTTGAATTCTTAATGGGAGCTAAAGATTATTCACAATTACATTAGTTAAAAAATACTCCCTCGTAGTGCTCCCCTAAACAGCTGTCAGGAGGTTATCAATATCTGCACACTGAGCAATTTCTTTAAGCACTTAATAAAAAAGTTAATTGCAGCCCTCAATATTATGACAAACAAAATAGTAGCAATGACAATATCTTCGAAAGCATGTAGGAGAAGCTTTTCGAAATGTTATGCTCGTCAAGCCAGAAATAAAAAATTGAGAAAGAGAATAAAACTGGAAAATATTTTCACTCCTCTAAATAAATCGGCTAATCCAAGTTGGGGGGGGGGGTTAGGGGTTGGCCCATCTCATGACGCTGTCTATCTATTAAAATGCAATGGACTTATAATTTTACCAGATATATATACTATTCCAGAATTGATCAATAAAGTGTGTGAAAATAAGGGAATAAAATAAAAATACGTTATTGTATACTATAGTACGAGAGTAAGATTCCAGGCTGCCGAGATGAGACTTTAGAAGTCTCATCTCGCCTTAGAGGCGGATAACAGGCGGATGTGACACTGGCGAACAGAGTGAGAAGTTTTGACGTAAGGCACACACTCGATATGGAGCCACTACTCCTACATAAAGAGAAATCATAAATTAGGTGGCTTGGACATGCGCAAAGAATGCCAGAGGAACGAGTACCAAGAAGTATCCTTTTGGCAATCCCAGAAGGAAGGCGACCGGTGGATTGTCCTAGCTTAAACTGGGAAGAACAACAGAAAAACATGTACTAAAACAGTATGGGTATTGAATGTTTAATACATGTGGTATAAACAGCAAAAGATAGGGAAATATAGAACTTGTCGAGTCTCTGGCCCCCGATCCTACTGGGATAAGTGTACTATTAAACGGATGTATATATACCTTCTGCTTTTATTGTGAGGTTTATGTTATCGGCACTTTCGCTTGACCTGAATTTTTCTATCGTAATAACGCAACGTAGAGACGTGAAAAAACCATGGAATGCAGGTCGATTCCGCCGTGCATAAATGTTTGTCCTTGCGACTTGTCGATGGTAATGGCATACGCAAGAATAATAGGAATCTTTAATTGTTTCAATGAAAAATATGTTACTCGGATGTTCTGGATAGTATTTATTTTAATGGTTTTAAAGTTTTTATTTGTTATAGGATCGCGTCGGTGGGAGACAAACGAAATACGAAATACTAAAAAATCTTTTTATCATATCACCAATGTCTCTGAATATGAACATAACTGAAGCACTTTTATTAAATTCACACACAAGTGGAACACTTTATAATCGTCTTGCAGAATTCGCACATCTCTGATAACATACATAAAAACACAAACCACCTAACAGCAACCAGTAACTCGCATTCACATAATACTAGACAAGCATTACGAAACCTTGACGAAATACCAACAACTAAGACAACACATGGACAGAAAAATTACTCATACATAGGGCCTAAAATATTTAACATATTTAAAACAGACTTCCGAGAAATCAGATTATACTCAATTAATAAAATAAAAGCTTTAGCAAACAACTGGCTTACCTCCAAAGGTAGAACAGTAACTGAAAATTTACTTACTGTCATTGCATAATAATATCTTCAAATAAAAATATATACCTACATAAATAAATAAATAAATTAAGTAAAATAAAAAATAATCTTAAACAAAACTTTAACCCTTTTTACATTAAACAATTATTCTACACATATTTACACTTGGACTTATGGCTCACTCAACTTTCACTAACATTCCACTTGATGCTTTGTAGATACATAATAACTACCTTATGAAAATAAATACTACTGACGAATTCGAAAAAATATTATAATTGTGTTCTATAACGCCACTCTGGGACAGGCGTAGCCTAATAGAGTGGCATAATCCATAAATCAAACAAAACAAAAAAAAAGTGTAATTTATCTTATGTTTTATTGTTAAATTAGTATTAAGTACCTTTATTTGTAAACAAGGATTTTTTAAAATAAATAAATAAATATTATGTTCACTGTCGAACGTAGGTACTCTCTTAATTTATTTTGCTAGCTACTTATAATTCGCCGCTTTCGTCAGAATTCATTTCTATGGAGTCGCCAAATTGTCACAATAAACTGTTGCGTGTAAAGGTTACTAATAATGTGTCGCAGGTGTCGCTGGCTACTTATAATTCGCCGCTTTCGTCAGAATTCGTTTCTATGGAATCGCCAAACTGTCACAATAAACTATTACGTGTACAAGTCATGTCGCCGTTTATATAGGGAATTCCATTTCGTGAACATTTGTGCCTTACTTCTAAAACTTTTTAGTAATTTCTAATGATTCTAAAACTTTTAGAATGCTGGAAATTCCCCGTTTACGTATATTTTTCTATTTCCACAGTCTAGCGATACTACATCATATTTTTTAATAAATATAACATCTCTATTCCAACTCCCATAAAAAATGCGTACGCGCCAGGTTTCTGCAATTTGCAGTCGGATGACGAAGCATTTTGATTTCATTGCAGCTATTAAAAAATAATGATTGTTTTCTGTATTTAAAGTGTGAATTATGTATGAAATAATATGATATCACGGCTCACCGATAACTGCATCGGTGAGCCGCATTTCAAATCAATAGAGCAGTATTTAAAATCAAAGGCAATTCACATTCATGAGTCACGCTACATTGATTTTAATGATAATTGGAAACAATTGTAAACAAAAAACTGATTTAATAAATGCGTTTCAAATTATTGAGATGTGATATTTACTATATTGAATCTATATTACAAATTAAAATAAGCTTAATTCATTTTAGAAAAATATAATGTGTCTGAACACATGCAAATTTTAGAAAAAAAAACTACCATACCTGTCTCCACTATCTGTGCTTTAAAAAGACTCAATGTTTTTAAAGTTAAAGTAACTTCAGATTCATATATAATATAATAAGAATATACTTAAATAAAAATTAGTCTTTCAGAAAGTATGGAGCACCACACTCTCCTCTTCTTCATAGACACAACTTTCACGTTATCTACATTCATACACCGTCTAATATTAAATCGTAAATTATTGAGGCTTTCAACAGGATGATCTTTCATATCTGATTAATTTGGTGTCTTCCGCAGCCGCCCTCTATTTCTTGGGCAATCAACATTCTCATATCTCTTTCTTACTATTCTCTCCTCATTAATTCTTTCAACATCACCAGACCATCTAAGTTAATATTTTGTAATCCTATTCACTATGTTAAAATCAGCTTTACATATTTTCCTTAATTATTCATTCGCTATCCTATCATAAATTGATATTTGTACCCTATAGTAAGAAATCTGATTTTGAAAGAAGTCTGATTTTGTTCTCATTGCTTCAAAGAGTAAGGAAGTTTTAAGTTTAAAAAAACTTTAAGCTTTCAAATAAGCGTCACTTTCACGACATTACTGTTAGATATGAATAGTTTAAAGACTTACATCCAACATAGCTAACACTGGCCGCCTTTACTTCAACTCCGTAGTCAAATGTCTGATATGCAGTGAATATATCCTTTTCTTCATCAAGCTTCATCACCAAGAGTGGAGCTCCATCGCCTTGGACCAGTATGATGAAGCTGGGACCATCGGGCAACACAGCACTGGTAATTGAGCGACAGTTGTGTGTGACCACTGATTGTAAATGTTCAAACTGTGGGAAAAAATGATATTTTTAGCGAATAAATAATGAAAAATAAATAATCAATATACCTAGGACCATTAATGAGCAAAAGCTTCCACATTGGTCCTGCTCATTCGTCGCCTAGTTGGAATTTTTTATACTACAAGCTAGTAATGTGTTTTGTTATGTTTTTATTTTTTTTTAATTTTAATTAATTTAAAAATATTATTGCAAAAAGTTTGCGTTTAAATTGTGTAAAAAAATTCTAACAAAAAAATGTGTTTTCTAGTTTAAGTCATTTTTGAGTGTTTTTTTTTAATAATTTATATAAATTAACTTTGTAAAAACCACTTATTTATTGAAAAAAATTAACATGTTTTTTAAATAATTAGGTCCTTTTCGCAAATAGTTATCTTTTAATTTATTTTTATGTTAAGTAGGTACTTTATATTATCATTTTCCATATATAACTTTTTAATATTTTGATCTATACTTCGATTTTTAAATATTTTTTTTTTATCCTGACGAAAAAGCCATTACATAAACAGGCTTAGAAACATGTTGAATTTTTTCAATAAATAAGTGGTTTTTACAAAGTGAATTTATATAAATTATAATTATGTCACCACAAAATAAATTTGCTATATTTGAAGAAGAAATTTTGTTGTAATTTTTTAATATTTTTTTGTACATTTTTGTCTTCATCACATTAAACTGGGTAATAATTTAAAATAACTCTAAAGACACGTTTCTTTTTGAAATGCTTTTAACCTCAAAACTCAAAAGTTATTTTAATAATAATAATACAAATCGTCAGATTTCCGATAACACAACGAGTCAGCGATTAAAAAAAATTTCAATGATCAAATTATTTTTTAAAATGAATGAGTTTTATGCACATATAACACCCGGAATACGTCTGTCCACCAAAATTCAGAGCAATTTATGGTCAGAAAGTGGAACAAATATTGATTGTAAAATTTTATGACTGACATACAAGTGAAGCCACATAAAAGCGTGTAAAGACGTTCGAAATCATAAACTTGCTTTATCGACGGAGAAATCAGAATGAGATAATATCGAAATGAGTACCTAACGAGACAGCAATACTTCAGTTTGGCTATAAACAATTACTACATTTATAAGTAAAATGTGAAAAATGAAAACTGAAGTAGAACAGACTAAGCCAAGAATTGATGTATTTCCTGGACACTTTCAGTGGTTAAGGCGATCGTCCAGCAGATAATCGTTTACTTTGTAATATTATTGAATTAAAAATACATGTCACTAGCCATTCAGTCATAAAATGCCCACAAAGGGGAGCAATTTTTTTTCATTTTTAAAACATCGAAGGTTTGATAATTTATTAATCAATTATATAATTTAGTTTGAGTTAATTTAATAAGATATCCGTATTGAAAATATACGTAACCTGATGAATAAATTTTAAAATGAGATATTTCCGTACAAAAATATGATAAAAAACGCAAGAAAAGATATGAGAAAAAATGGTAAAATTTGCTCAATCTGCTGGACGATCGCCTTAACAAAATAGTTAATAGTCTAAAAACATGTCGTCATGTCTTGTCAAAAATTGACGACGATTATCTCTGTTTGATCAGTGTGTGTTTGGCTTCTGTTGTTTGACGCCATTCAGGGGGTGTTATCCGATTGAGGCTGTCAGAGATGAGTATTTTTTATGTATTTTTGTAAGCTTGTTGGAAACTGATATGATGATAACATCGCCCCTCTGGATATAAACCGCACCCTGTTCATTACAATAGTTCTGAGGTTTAAACATTCAAATTACCATATAAAAATATATGCGTAGGCATATGTAAGGCACAATAAATATTTCAATATTTTTTTTAGTCTTTGTGAAACGTTATTTTGAAAAAAATAAATATTTTTCTTGTTTTTTTAGGCTGCACAGTGCACATTCACTGAAAATGCATTTATATCATAATTTATATACTGACTAAATTTTTTTTGCACGACACCTTAAATTCTTTTACAATCATAAAAAACCTAAATTTAAAATAAATTAAATTTTAATAAATATTATTATTAAGTTCTGCGGGTTAACTTAACGAGCCAAAACCTTTACATATAGAAACAAAAGATTTTAGGATGAGTTTACTTGAGCAACTAGAAATAAATAAATGTAAGTATTAAACTTTTAAATAATCAACAAAAAATGATCTTCTCTCCACTTCTCAATATCTTTAAAAAATCCAAAATCAAGGAATAAATTAAAATAATATTTATAAATAACACTTGCAGAAAACGGGGAACTTTGATAATTAAGCATAACGTTAACCGAGGCACCTTTAATAAGTGCCCCGGAAAAAACGAACATATTAAATATCGCTAAAAAAATACATTTTTTAATTTTTTTACCATCGCAATATTGTCCCATTTTTCGATGTTTTCTGCGACGATTTTTCGGCACATTAATTAAATACTATCTTTTTTGGCTTGAACAGCGATATACGTTGAAGCAGGTGATTTGTCTATAATGATTGAATTTTTTGTCAACACAAAATACCAGACAGGACTCGCGTATCTTCAGAATGGCGAGATTGTTATTTGGATTTCTCGTGACGTTTTTGTCTGATGTAATGAGAATTTATACGAGAAAATTGCAATGTACTCTTTTACTTCTTTCTTTTCTCTGATCTTTGATCTTTTTTGCCTCATTTATCAGAAGCAAGGAAGCTTTCATTGGTATTTATTGAAAGCATTGGAGTGTTAATCGGATCATTCGAAAGGCAAAGTGTCCTTTTGAATAAACATTGGAAATACCATAAATAGTCTTACGCTGCTTTGGAAACAGGACTCTTTTGAAACCAGGCGATACTTGCAACCAGAGGCGTGCAGTGAAAACAAGAAGCATGAATTTTTCCTCAGTACATATTTTAAAAAGAAACCGAAATAAGATATATATCTCGTCATATTCCTATCACAATAATTTTCATATTATTCAGATTTTATATTTCATAATGTTCGGCCGGATAAATGTTTAATTTTGTTTTTTTTTTTCAAATAAATGTCATGCTTCTAGTTCTCATAATTATCTTCAGGAATTTTTTTTCTTTTTTGCGTGCACAGTTTCAGATGTTTCTGCAAGTAATCAAAGTAATGAACACAGTATTTTTCTTCAATTTTCGTTTAAGATATAGTGTTCAGAACAACACTATTAACACTGCCATGAACATATACACTTATCATCAAAAACAAGTTCATAATAACATGGCGAGCATTCAATGAATTAATCTGATAATAGTTGGTTTTAATTGATATTATGAATTATCCGTGAAATTGAAAAATAAACATTCGAGGTAAAAAGCTCTCACCTAAAGTGCACTTAGTGAATAATACCTCTTCAAGGAGGACTTAATGTGTCTAAATTTTAAAGCCAAAAGACCGTCTTAAAATTAATCCGCGATGTCATTTTCATCAAGAGATATGGAGCTTTGAAATATCCAATTAACTGTTAATGAATAAGGCAGAAAGTCAAATATTTTTTATTTATTTATTGGTCACATGCTTATATATAAATATATATAAGCATGTGACCAATAACCTAGCCTAACCTTTTCATTTTCTAACCTATGGTGATCCATTTTTAGCCCATGTGTTACGGCTACACTTAAGTTTAGCCCGCTAAAGTTGATATAAATGATACAAGAATTAACATAAGCCTTTCCTCGAACATAAACTTAAGTTTAGCTGGCTGATCTTTAGTTTGTGTTGTATTTAGCCGTAACATGTATATTATTAAATAATCGCTAGCATAAGGCACAGTACGTAAAAAAGCCTCTCAATCCTACCAATGCCTACCTACCTTGCTAGTTATATATAAAAACCTGTTCTAAGGTAGGTAGATTTTTTATATTTAAAAATCCAATTTTCTTCAAAAGTTAGAATAGTAACAGCCATGTAAAATTATTTTATGTAGGTAAATAGCAAAGAAAAAGAAAAGAAAAAAATAATTATTTAAAAGGTGGTCTGCTTCATATATTTTGATTTTTGGAAAAGAAAAGAAAAATGTGTACAAGAATCAATTTCTCGGTCGAAGCCGGAGAGTGCTAATAATACAAAAAGCAAAAAGATTTTTAATGTATTTTCAAAAATCCAGTATACCTGATAAGTAAGCGTGTTGAATGTAAGAATTTCTGTTTGAGCGTTTGTCTTCTTCCATGAATCTAAAGTATTTCCTATGAAGAGATAAACCCCTCGGTTTGTCTGAAGAACTTCTAGAACCCACGCTCCATAACTTGGAATTCTTTGAACGGTGGTACTCAATTGCTGTAAATTAAAAATACATATTAAAATGTTAGAGAAAACCTTTCTATACTGTTAACAACTGAAGCCACATTCGAGTTGTTTGTAATATATATTTTTTTTTTCTATTTTGGTAAAATAATTTGGAATTCTTTAAAGTTTCATTATAACCTTATTACTCAATACAATATTTCATTATTTTTTGTAGTGAAGGTTATGAGTAATATTCTGAGTTATTTTAAATATTAACGGTATACACAGGTTGTAATGGAGCTCATTCACAATACATTGTAGGTAGGTTCACGCCCAAGTTATGAGTTTAAAATATTGAAGCAACCACGTCCTAATATCAACAGTTGTGGAGACGAGCGACATCAAAGCTATGCATTTTTTTCTTAATATTTCTTTCTCATTTTCTGTATAACGTTCGATTATCATAAAAGCTACATCTATCGTGTATTGAAAATTCGTTCGCCTTAATAGTAGTCGAATATAATGATAAAAATCTCGCAGAAATTTTAATAAGATTTTTTACAAGGTGTTTATAATTTTATTGATTTGATTTGTATTGATGATAAAGAATTTTTAATATTTTATAGATATAAGTTATTTAAAATTATTAAAAAAGGACAGATATGTACATTGAAAAAAAAATTGAAATCCCTCATCTCCATAAATATTTATATTAGGACATTGTTGCTTGAGCATTTTCATATTATTAATATTTTTAATATTTAAATTTAATAATTAAAAATTGTGGTCAGGCAGAATTTTAAATGTTTAAATTAACAAGAGTTATTTATGTTAGTATATAACGGGTTTTGAGACGTACTTATTTCTTCGTCAGACAACTACTACACTAGCATGTAAATATCACTTCACACCACAGACATACTATTATTTACATCCAAATAAATTCCCAATATATTTCACATATGATTGTTAATCTAACCATAAGCTGCCATTTATTTTACCTTGGATAGATCAACACTTTATTTTATTTTATTTTTATTTTTTAATTTAAAGACTATCAACAGGTCAGAACGACCCTAATGGATAGTCATTTAGGACAAGGTAACACTTATGTGAGGTATATTTCTGGGAGTCGTTAGTGTGTGAATAATACTATAGTTGTAGAATGTAGTGGTATTTACATGCTAATGTAGTGGTTGTCCTGACGAAGAGATGGGTACGTCTCGTACCGATAGACTAAAAATCTCTGTAAGTGGCTATATATATTCACATAACTAACATTTTGTGAACAATTTATAATTCATGTAGGAATCTATCTATATTATGTACTAGCTCTATTATACTCTGTGTATTCTACACCGCATGAAGTGCGTCATTATTCATCGTCAATAAGATATGGTTTTAATAATTTGTTTTAACAAATGATTTGTATATTTAAATTATGAAATAAAGCAAATTGATGTAAGCTTGTTTTTTTTATATTTGTTTTTTAAATAATAAAATATTTTTTTCGGTAATTTTAGACATAAACATACCTCATGAATATGTAAGATTTTTTTTTTAAATGTAAGAAAAATGATACAAAATATTAAAAATAATATTTGAGAATCAACAATTATTAATATTGTATATGGTTTTGTAAGAATATTTTTGAACATTTTTTCACTACCTTATCTTTTAAAAAATAAATTAGAATTGTTTTAGTAATTGCGTGTTTGACGTCAAAAAATCCATAAATATGTGGTGGCCCAAGACACATACACACACATACACGTGTAATGAGGTACCGCATATGCTGACATCGAAGTACGGCAGGCCGTCGCCCTCGATGCAGAGGATGAGGCAAGATCGCTGAGCACAGCAAACAGGCGACAATGTAAGCCGGGCCAATGACCGAGCATAAAGGCAATGTATAGCAGAGGGCATGGAGAGCGAGGAAACGCACGTTGCTGATCTAGACTAAATACCCACACGCGCGGCCGAGTAAAGACGAAATCATAAAACCCCCGATTCCTTTGTTCGCGATCACTATATAAACGGTAGTCTCCAGAGCAGACCATCTCACTCCTGCGGGACTTTTCGAATACGGCGGAAACCCTCTTCGTTATACATCTCACCTTGATGTGAACCGCTTATACTGCGGAAGCTATCGCCATTCATCGACTCATTATTGTATAACTGTAATTACTCTACTTGTAACTTTGTCATTATTAAATATCAATAAATATTATTCAAACACCGCGGCTTCATCCTCATCAGCCTTCCCACAAATACTATTTTTCTTGTTATTTTCTCCTGTGTGATATTATTTTTATTTAACATAATATATTTTTATTGTTTCAGGTAAGTGTCCGAACAGCTCGCATTTATTCCTTCTACGGCATCCGAATATGGTGAGTTTTTAATTTTTTTTTGGACGTTTCAAATTGCGATATCCTATATTATTCTTTAATGTAAATTTTATGCAAAAATTTAATAAAAAAAAACTACGTCTGTTATTTAATTACTTGAGAACCCCATACCGCATTTATCATGGCGAACGTCACGGTGGCATACATTATGACTAAAAATAAGTAAATAACCAGGATCTAAATTAATTAATCAATTGAAAAGATATGGAGAAAAATAAAATATATTTGGCTGCTACCGGGATTCGAACCATGGATCTCCTCCTCCGGGGCAGGCACGTTATCCAATTACGCTACAGCGGTCTTGTACATTTTCGTGAATATATCGACCATTTATCTTATAATGAAAATTGCAACTTCACAATAAGAACGTCGTAATATATTATATACTAGCTGTGCCCACGCGGCTTCGCACGCGTAGATTTTTAGTACGGTGTTTGGATCGTCATAGAACTTACGCGAACCTTCGAAAACATTCTGCTTTCAGAACTTTAATGAAATTTGTCGAATATACAGGAACCTTCTAGACACACCAACACATTCCGCCACTCAGTTTAGAACCTTATAGAACTTTCGGGAATTTTCTAGAACCGTCTCCTTCCAGAACATTCTAGACAAGGTTTTTCCGGAACCTTTTGAACTCACCGACACACTCGGCGCACCTATTTTGAAACAATTTGAAGCATTTGCGGCCTTCCCATAAGAAAACAATGTGCTAGAAAGCACATTTTCGTCACCCACTTCCACCCACGCACAGCCACCCCCACCAAACTCGCATATTTTCGATGTGACACCAAAGGCTATCCACCACTATGCCACCGGTGGGTGGTTGTGGAGAAAACTTGGCGGATAGGGAAACACAGGTTTCTTTTTGTATAAATTGATTTTATTTTTTATTTGATGATTCCCTTGTGAATTGCTTAATTTGTAAAACGTTACTTTGGGGAGGTTAAAAATGTTAGTAAGGTTGCATGCTGAGTTGAACCATGAAGTTGGGGAAACTCTGCTGCACGGGAGAATACCGGGAATAATTAATTCGACTGAGCTCCGCAGAAAAGACAAGTCTTGGCCATAATTGATGCGAGTCAAGGCAAAGGGGCGAAGTGGCACTTAAACGTGCCCGATTGTGACCCGGGCCTCGCTGCCGCATACCGGCTGGTGGGACAGCCCCGTTTAATCGGATTATTTCGGGTCACGTGGGTGCCAAGAGGATGACATAATATAGTCGGCTCCATAATATATTGACGCGGAAGGTACAAGCAGTGACGATGCAGCGGTTTTAAAGATAACTAGCCGTACACCCGTGAAAAATCACGGAGAAGGCGTTAGTTTATTTTTGACGGGCCAGGAAGAAATGGTGGTGGCTACGTCGTTTAGTTGCCGTCCGCGCGTCCGAGTCGTTTTTCAGCCGTGTAATTTTGTTCTTTAGCCGTGACAGACAACGAAATAATTATGCTTAGATTGCCATAACAATGCAATTAAATCAAAAACGAAATGAATATCCGTTTGATAGAAGGGAATTTTCAGATTATGTTAGTTCTCTCTCAATTCTCAAATTGACATCTCTGATCTATTCTCCAAAGTATGTCTTAGAATACATTTGTCAACGCGTTCAAAATATATTGGATTTTATTACGATAATACGCGAAAAAACTACCACATGCATAAATTATGGGAATGAATATTTCGACCACAGAAGGTGGTAGTAAAATACTACTCACATATGAAACAAGGTATGCAAATTAAACACATATACATTTTCCAAAAATTTGATAGATTTTGTAGCCTGTTGAGGAATTGAAACATTACATTACGTAAAGTCATCATTTACGCTATGTACCTACTTTTACATATTAAAAAATAGCCTAATCTCAATGAGACATCAATAATATATCTTCATTAATGATGTCCCCCTGGAGATAAAAATATTCTGAACGTTATCATTAAGCTAAATAATTTAGATTAATTGCACCAAATCTGATCAACTATTTATGTACAAAACGTAGCTAATTGTTAACATGTACTCCCAAAGAAAGGAAATGAAAGGGTCAGAGGACCGACGAAAATTTTTTAAATTAATAAAATATTCGTTTATGTTATGGGCGTATTGGAGATTACTGGAGAAAAAATGGAAAGTATGAAGTTGACCTCCAATAAGATTAAGATCGATAGATCAAGATGAAAGCGATTAATGTTGTGGAAACAGATGAAAAGTACACGATCAGTAGTCGTAAGTCTAGCGATTAAGAAAAAAGGAAGAAGTTTACCGTAGGTTTGGTGCATCGAATACGTCGATGGATTTTATTATTTACTAAGATTTAGGACATCTAGGCTTCTTGTAGATCTGTAGGATGTTTTGGTTGTGGTGAATCAAGTATATTAGATATTCGTACTTACAGCCATTTTTACACAAGTTTGATTATTTAACAACTCGATTTCTCTTAAGATATTGTTTTTATGTTTTACAAGCAACGATTATATTAAGGCAAATTACGCGTGGGTGAAAGAAAGACAGAAACACATGATAGCGTGCAGTCGCGGCAGAACGAAAGAACGGAATCAGCGTGAAATGGTTCACTTCTGTGGTCCGTCTTCTTTTTTCATATATAAGGCCAGGCAGTGGCGGTTTAGAGATGTCAGAGTCAGCGCCCGGAACAAACGATTCAAAAAGTGTATATTTAGTCCCAATAGCAAATCTCTGAAGGAGATATTTATACTTATTTCTATGAAAATGATTTAAAGTATATAAGGCACGAGTAAATTGATCATTGTATTCCGAATTCTGTTAGAATAAGTTTTTTTCTAATAAATAAAATTCTCTTGTGAAGTATTTAAATAAAATATTCTTAAAAAAGTGTAGAAAATAGAATTCATAGTTATATTCAAGAACACATTGTTGTGAAGTTGCAATTTTTTCAGAACTGCAACATGCAAGTTCTGTGTAATTAACATAGCATACCGTATCAGAAAAAGTAGAATTCTCTAATAATATATATATGTTAATACTATATAATATATGTTAATCAATAATAAATGAGACTTACAGATAAGATTTTTCCACGTTTTCCAATTACAGCGTAATTGGAAAACGTGCTGCCCCGGATAGGAGGAGATCTGTGGTTCGAATCCCGGTAGCAACAAAATATTTTTTCGTGGATTTGATTTTTCTGTATGTCTTTCTTATTGATTGATAAATTTGGTTTTAGAATTCAGTATTTTATAAATTCAAAGGCGTCTTGTGACATGTTCAAATCACGCTTTGTAATCTTTATGCTACGAGTGATTGCCGAGTTTTGAGATGAAAATGAAGTTTGGATAATGTAGAATAATTTTTACTACTCATACTAGAGTAGGTAGTGTCGACCCTAAAAAAATACACGTGAAAACTGGAATAGCAGAATAATAATAGTAATTCAGACTTGTACATTTGCATTGAAACTGCAAAGAAGAAAGTATGAATAAATAGCTTGCGAGAGAACGCTAAAGAGAAAAAATAGATGGAAAATAATGTTGTTTCTATGCTCGATATTTAAACGTTTTCCTTTCCATCGTTCACATATAAACTGCGGTCGTATCTCTGGCTGGCGTGTTGTTTTTGAGTCACAGCTGAATTATGCATGACAAATTACAATTTTTCCCATTCGGATTGATTTAAATTAAATTGAGATTTCCATTATAACGATGTATCAGAATTAATTTCATCCATGGTGTTTACTTTTCAAAAAAACAATAGTTTATTCATAATAAGAGAATTATCACATAAAATGAAATGATAGCAGTTATTTTTTTGCAAATACTTTTTACTCAATGCTAAAAAATATTCCTATAAAAAATATACGTGCACACGATCGTTTACTTTATAATTATAAATGTGTAAAGATAAATTAAAGATGCCTCACAGTAACGAAGCTATTTATATGGGAGAGTAGATATGGAAAATTTTGTCTATCATACGATTGCCTTAAGTGATCACTATACACAACCATTATCGTTTTCACCAATGATTGATCTCCACATCTATCCAATTTTTGGAAGTTGTAGGTATATATATGTTATTTGTAAACCACGTTTCAAGTTTTATTTAGATTTACACTGATAGGTTGGTTGGTTACGATGGTTGAAATTTGTCATTTCCATTAATTAGAATATAAATGTCGCCGCTGGTAATGAGGTATACTTTTTTATTGAGTAAGAAGCAATATTCTTTTTATGTGCATATGACGTTCATTAAAATTATCTACACATACACTATAAATGGCTTCATCTCTGTGAGACATCTATAATATATTTTGATTAATGACCATCCCTCGGGACAAAAATTCAGTAATTGTGTTTTTGAAAAAAAATGGACTCATAAAATATTGTAAAAATCCAAATAAATAATTTCTTGATTCATTAACCCTAGAATATTTAGAGATTTTGGTAGAGGGGGATTTGCCAACCTTCCTCTCGGCAATGCAGTATCCGTTCCCTTATGCATTCTTTCTTGTAACCATGACGATGCAGTGGCTTAAGTTTAGCCATTATCATTTTGCGGCGAAATGTTACGTTAAGATTTTACGGGTTGGTTTGCCAATCTCGGACCCATTAGGCTTTTGTAAAAATACCCGGATCCAATGCGATACTCGCTCCTTGGTTTGAGATTTTTTTCAAGAATTGTATTCTTGAAAAAATTGAACATACTCGGAAATATTAAAAATTTATCACTAAATATTTGTCTAACATATACAACATCAAAAATTAATGGAACTAACGTTCTAATATTGCTAAAGTCTGAAAACCAAAATAATCGCTTTTGTCTCCTGCTCATGAACTTAAATTATCCAATTTTATGGAACTATATTAAGGAATATTAAGTAATGAGGTTTATTACTATTATTTTATAAAATAAAAGTAGAGAAAGTATTTCACATTATTTATAAATATGGTATAACCATATATGTAATACTCCTATATTGTCAGCAGGGTCTGGAAATTGGCTAAATCACTACAGTGCAGAATTATATGTTTGCCTTACACATACCGGTGTCACTTCGAGTCTGACGCGCATGCCCGAGAATCAGCGCCGCCACATGGGAGAAATGAATGAGTCACGACGCTTGCGCACAACAGGTCAAGTGACAGCAATGAGATAAAAGTAGCATTTTCTGTCCCGCTTACTCTGTGACACCTCCACTTATAGGCATCAGCAATACAGGAGTATTACATAATAATATATGGGAACAACCGCTTGTCATCACTTTCAAATAAAGTTAAGAATAATTTGGAAACATGAGGAAATATACTGCGTAGAATATTGACTATACACCAGTACCTACAAAAGTAGTTACATATGAATAAGGATTTCAAATATAATACATTATTGTAATCAATTCAGAATTTTCATCCAAGATAATTATAGACTCCAGTTAAAGGTTCTGAATTAATAATTGAACAGTTCAAATACTCGGTCAGAAATTTACGTTCTGAAACAATCAATATTAATCTAATAATTAATTTAGGTTTCATTTAAATATTTCATTATTTATGAACGTTAAATAAATCATTTATATTCAACATCGAGGTTATATTCATATTTACAAAATAAACTCTGTATTGTGCGTAAGACAAATATTTTTTTTTAACCCTATCATTCTATTTCGTAAAACAGAACAATACGTCATTTTTAATATAACTTAAACATGCAACAATCCAGCCATAAAGCAGTTACAGATATGACAGCTGTAAAACAGCTGCAATATGGTATTATTTAATACGACTTTAATATGCCATTTTCTTATATTTTACTTGAATGTAACACTGAAAATTAAGAATTTGATCTCCATTATTTCTTACGGAAATCAAATAAAAGCAAAGCTCACGATAAAATATCTTCAAATGTTTAAAGTATTTTTTACGCCTCTAGTGAAAATAATGCCGTGAAATTTAAAAAAATAAATGAATTGTAAAGGGTTGAAAAAAAACGTACAGATTATTTTTTCATGGAGTACTTAGTCTTTATGATGCTCACGGACGTGTTCACGGACTTTGATGCCTTGTGTTCCACCCTTGCGTGGTGTCACCTCCACTCTGCCCCTTCACCCCTCTCCGCCCCCTGCGAGCGCCCTAAAGCCTTTGATATACCCTGACAATGATCGGGGTCCTTGCACAAGGATGGTTTAAATATAGAATACTAAAGAACACACACACAGCGGTACCCTTGGAATGTAATAAAGGATGATTTTAAAAAATATATCTCTTTTTCCAATTGCAGAAATGCACTGAACGAAAACGTTTTTCTAATTATATCGACGCGTGATTGTATGTTATTATTATTAAGGATACAATAAATCTGATGTCGCTCAATTTTGGTAATTATAAGAATATAATATAATTAAAAATAAAATTCAGGTACACACAAAAACAACTTGCTAAAAATATATAATTGCGCATATTTTATAACGTATAGTTTGCAGTTTACCCTGAAGGAGGAACGGTGTTGCCAAATCGCTTGTTATAACCAAAAAAAAGTGGTACTTTTTTAACAATATTGTAATAGGTACAAATGAATTTTTATTTTACAATATATGTATGAAAAAGCAAAGGCTTTAATCTTTCATATTTAAAATAATGTTAACTATATATTTATAGGCTATGTTTTCTATAAAACCTCAAATTCAGTACATTATAAATTAGTAATCCTCGATGACTGCGTAATTTTTTTTTTGATATTACTGCCATTGCATTAATACCCCACACACATTTCTCAAATATAAAGCAAATCCAAAATCTAAAAAAACAGATAGCTGTTTTTTAACTAGAAAGTTAAAAAGTTATAAGGAGCAAGCTTTTGAATTGACGCGTAATCTTAAATGATTTTCCCTTCCGTAAAAGTTCTTCCGGTGCACGGATGTTTACTGATCTTGTTGATAAAATAAAATTATAATAACGAAAATTAAAAAAAAAAGTAGTTTCACTAGAAAGAAATGTAAGAGCTGTCTTCTGCTTTAAATTTTCTACAAGAGTTATAGTTGATTCAAGTTAAATAATTTCTAAAATCCCCAATAAACATGGATATAGGAATATATTGTTCCTAATTTTAAAAATTAATTATCTGGATCCGTACAAAATTGTACGCTCACTCACAAATTGGAGGAGGTAATTAAAATTGGATTATGCTCAATAACGTTAATCTAGAATAAACTGTTTTAAATGAAACACCAAATAACATTAAGGCGATCGTCTAGCAGAATGAGCAAATTTCACCATTTTTTCTCATATCTTCTCTTTCGTTTTTTATCACATTTTTGTAGGAACATATCTAATTTAAAAAAATTATTCATCAAGTTACATATATTTTAAATACGAATATCTTATTAAAATGTCATAAACTAAATTAAATAATTGATTAATAAATTACCAAACCTTCGATGTTTTAAAAATGAAGAAAATTGCTCCACTTTGTGGGCCTTTTATGACTGAACGGCGTGTGAGATGTCTTTTTTATTCAATAATATTACAAAGTTAACGATTATCTTAAATTTGTTACAATTATAGAAAAATCTGTTAATACGTTTACATGCAATTTATGTTTTAAAAAATACTGTTTTTTAAATTATTTTTATTTTTTGTGAGTTTTTTTCGATCCTTTTAAAATAGTTTATAACTTTTTTTCTTTAATAAATTAAAGGAATAGACATTTTTATTTTAAAATTAATACAAAAAAAATCAAAAAATTATTCTCGATTTCAGATTTTAGCTATTTAATCAAGGCACTGCGTATTGTGTCATAAATACGTTGCGTCTTGATTAAATATCTAAAATCAGGAATATCGACAAAGATTTTGATTTTTTTTTGTTTTTATTGTAAAATTATAATATCTATTCTTTTGACTATTGAAGTAAAAAAGTTGTCAACCATGTAAAAAGAGTTGAAAAAGACCCACAAAAAAATAAAATATTTTTAAAAAACAGTATTTTTTAAAACATAAATTGCATGTAAACGTATTAACAGATTTTTCTATAATTGTAACAAATTTAAGATAATCGTTAACTTTGTAATATTATTGAATAAAAAAGAGATCTCACACGCCGTTCAGTCATAAAAGGCCCACAAAGTGGAGAAATTTTCTTCATTTTTAAAACATCGAAAGTTTTGTAATTTATTAATCAATTATTTAATTTAGTTTATGACATTTTAATAAGATATTCGTATTTAAAATATATGTAACCTGATGAATAAATTTTTTAAATTAGATATGTTCCTACAAAAATGCGATAAAAAACGAAAGAGAAGATATGAGAAAAAATGGTGAAATTTGCTCATTCTGCTAGACGATCGCCTTAATGTGAAGCCTTTTAAATTATTATATCCATTTTTTATATTCTGTTACTCTAACATATCAAACATAATAATTTCATTGTCTGTCCATCCGTCTGTCTGTCTGTCTATCCATAACTTCCTGTAACGTCCGTAATTTTGATAGTTTTCGATAATATCATAGTTGATGAAAATAAACGGCCGGAGACGGGGCTTGAACTCCAGGCCAGCAAACCCGAACCGGCCACTCAAAGCATGTTGCTACCACCGCCTCTCCGTGGATCGTCAAAAATATACTATAAATATATACTAGGGCTTAGCAAAAACGCGAAACAATCTTCCATAATTTTTGACGGGTTACAGCTAGTTATTTAAACAAGCTATTAAGCTATTACTATTAAGATGTTATAAATTTTGTGTTATTAAATTTTAAAATGTGTTCGAGTGTATGGATCTATTTGCAAACAAAAACATCTACCAAAATGTTTTGTGGGTCTGGAGCTATACAACATATTACTATAATACTTAAATAACACCTAATACAAATGAAGACTTCGAGCAATTTGTTGATCAAACATCACTAAAAAACAACATATCTTGAATATTTGGCTCGTTTGTGCGATCCAAAATTATAATGAAATAGCAACTTCCTTGTTATTATAAACACAAGACTAGTTTTAAACCATAACGTTAAAAATAAAATACTATTTTTTCCACAAATAGTGACACCATTGTCTATGTACATCTACGAGAGTACCGGTACCTCTCATCATTACAAAACTTTTCGATCAATACTATATATAAGTTATCATCAAGAAGAAGGCGGTAATCAGTCTAGCGCATAATATCACAAAATTTCTTCTTCGCTTAGAGTTGTGATTTTATCAAACATTTTTGAAATATAAAAAAGAATGCAAATGCAAGCGGTCTAGACGTGATAAATTTCACGTGGTATAATCTCGAGACAGTGAGACTTGGCAATGGAGGGACGTGGGAATGTTGGGTATGGAAGATAAGTAGGCTCTTCTATTCTGCAACCCTTATTAAATAACATTTAGATAAGCAACGGTGTTCTTGCATTCTATATTCTCGACGAGTAACTCCATTGAAAACAAAAAACTGAATGGCCACTCGAACAAATTCAATTCAAATATAGACAGATACTGTTTTTGTGAAGTTGTAGTACTTTGTGAAGTATATATATACACACATGCAACATCCACTATTTAAATTTTATATGAAAAGTTTATAAACAAAGTGATTGAAAAAATGAGAACATTTTTACGACATCGATAAAATATGATAAGACAAACATTTCTTATTCATTGACTGTGTATAAATTTCAAAAGCCTTACAGGTATTTAAAATAAGAACAGGTTTGCATTTTAACACAAATTGAATTAGTTTTCGGGAATGCATTAAAACTTGTTGAAAGATTTGAGTTTTTTTGTGAACTTTTTATGAACAAGAAGGCACTCTTTTATTTATTTTCTAACACTTAAGGCGTTTCCTTGATTACGTCAGCAATAATAAGGCGCGAACTCCGCTACAGCGAATATTCAAAGATAAAATCGAACCTTTGTACTTTACTTGAATAAATTCAGAGTGAATTTTTAAGCAAACATACGTTCTATATAATATAATCCAGCCAGTAATATTGAATAGAACTTTGATATCTACACATATACTGATAATATAAGCGAGACTGAAGTTTAGAGGCATTACAATATTTAGTTCCATAATTAAATTATTATATAATCAGTGTGTAAAGTGTTGAAAGCTGTTGAAAATCTTACTCAATCTTATTTAAATAAACATGCACAAGATTGAATCACAACTTTTTAGAATAACTAAAATAAAAATTTCCAAGGCACAACAATACATAAAATATTACAGATAGTAATAATGATTGCGGTTATATATAAATAAACATGAAAAATCACGTGAATTCGAGGAGAAAATTATAGCCCTCTGGGTTAGGAAAGTTTACACATGAGTTTTAGAATTCAAAGGGCTGCCTTTACCCTTGCTTAACTTAATCAATCACCCTGTATCGGGACCCAAAGCAATGAACTGGGAAATTCATTTACTTATTCATCATCACGTCATAGTCGTTTAGTCTCCAAATACTATGTTTGATTATACATTAATGAATTCCTAATAAAAGCAGTTGTAAGTACTATGGAAGGGTTCTCACCGCCTCTTTTTGTGACTTTGCAAATCTGCGATGAAAGTTTCCACTAAAAGCTGGCGAAACGATAGTGATAGCTCTCCGTAGCCTTGGAATCATTCCTATTTATCTTTTAAAGGATTTAACGATAGTGGACGAAGAGAGATATGTAAAGTGTCAAAAAAACTAACCCGTAAAAACCAAGTTTTTATTATTCTCCCTTTCTCATTTGTATTGTTTCCAATTTGATATTTAATCAACATATTCCTCTTGATTTAAGTTCATGTGGAAAATCTATTCCATATATATTATTATCCTTAAAACTTATAGAATATTGAAAACGTAATAATTGGTATAGGGGGGCACGGCGTCGGCGAAACCGTCTGATCGGACCCGTGGCTCGAGTCAGACTAGTTGATACAGGTTTCGCGCCGTCTCCACGCGTCAGGCTCCTTTATCATTTGTATGGTTTCCGTTAAAATTTCGAAAAATCCAAAATTATGCTAAAATCAAAATTTTTTTTAACGAAAATTTGGTAGATTATTTTTGTCGTCGTCACGAGTCTCCCTGCAATGTTTTAGCTCGAATGAATCACGGGAAAAGGATTAAAAATCAATCCAAATTTTTTCGGCACACAAGCAAACGCTACGTGTTAAAAGAAAGGGAGAAAAAGCATTAAAATGATAATCAAATACCATATTTATTTGATCATTATAAATTTCGTTATTATTTATATTCCATTTCCTTAGAAAAATGAATTCCTTTCACATTTAAAAAAATAAAATTTAATACCATAGAACCTCACTAATTCGACAATCAAGAGATTCATTTCGAACTATGCGAAACCATGTTCATTCCAAATTTAAGTACAAAAAAAATATCGCGATGATATCGATAAAAATCGTAAAACTCAAGAAAAAAGACATTGAACTTGTGAAAAATGTCATATTTCAGGAAACCATTTCGAAAATGCAATATTTATTATGCTAATTGTGACATTTATGTTGCAAAAGTACCTGATATACATCAAAAGAGGCTTTAAAAAAAAGTGAAGTAAAAGTAAAGTACGAGGAATTAGCGCAAACTAATACTATGCGTGCAGTTAACTGAAGAAATCATGCATGGAAGTCCCCAACTTAAGGGATCGCGAAATACGTACCTATAGATAATGTGGATTCCACAAGGTACCGCGAAATTCATATAAGTACCCCACACGAGTGTGCGCAATAAAAAAGCCACAAGCGTTATTACCTAGTCTTAAAAAATGTCATAAAGTGCTTAAATTTTTTTTAAATTATATCATTTAAAACATATTTATGTAGCAAGGGTCTAAAAATTAATTCAAATTATCAATTACTTGAGTTTTAGAATTATCCGGGTTAATTAACTATGAAATTAACATAATCTTGACTTGCGTTTGAAAATTTCGAATCATTGTAAATTTCAAATTATCTGGGTTTTACTATATGTTTAATTAAGTACTCAAGGAATTATTAGGTCCTTACATATGAAATTGGCGTTTTGCCGTACTGGCAAATTTGATCTCAAATATCTTCTCCTTGGTTAGGAATTCCAAATCCAAATTTATACAGCTATTTACTCATGTATTTGTGTTTTGAAAATTATAATTCATTTGTTTTTTCCTCAATTGTTTTTTTATTTGCGTCACTCATTTAACAAAATGAAAAACTTGAAATATCGCGTTATATACGAGTACGAGTTCCACCGTGGCACCAGTGCTGCAGAAACGACTCGAAGGATTAATGATGTGTATGGCGACGGTGCCGCAAAAGAAAACACACTGCGTTTTTGGTTCCAACGTTTTCGTTCTGGAAATTTCGACCTGCAGAACAAGCCCCGTGGACGGCCGGAGACCAAAGTTGATAATGAAGAATTGAAGGCTATTGTGGAAGCGGATCCATCGCAAACCACATCCGAGTTAGCTGCAGGCTGCGGTGTTAGTGATAAAACTGTTTTAATCCACTTGAAGCAAATTGGTAAGGTGAAAAAGCTTGAAAGGTGGGTACCTCACGAATTGAGTGAAGCAAATCAACAAACGCGCGTTGACTGCTGCGTTGCATTACTCAACCGGCACAATAATGAAGGGATTTTAAATCGAATCATTACCTGTGATGAAAAGTGGATCCTGTACGATAATCGGAAGCGCTCATCGCAATGGTTGAACCTTGCCGAACCAGCCAAACCATGCCCCAAGCGAAAATTGACTCCAAAAAAGTTACTTGTGAGCGTTTGGTGGACTAGTGCTGGTGTCGTTCACTACAGCTTTCTTAAATCTGGCCAGACGATTACGGCAGATGTCTATTGTCAGCAACTGCAAACCATGATGGAAAAGCTAGCTGCTAAACAACCGAGGCTGGTTAATCGCTCTAGGCCACTGCTGCTTCATGATAACGCTAGACCACACACTGCACAACAGACGGCTACCAAATTAGAGGAGCTTCAATTGGAATGTCTAAGACATCCACCGTACTCTCCGGACCTTGCCCCAACAGATTACCATTTTTTTCGAAATTTGGATAACTTCTTGCAAAGGAAAAATTTCAACTCCGATGGGGCAGTCCAAACCGCCTTCAAAGATTTTATTGATTCCCGTCCGAATGGTTTTTTTAGTAAAGGGATCGATGAACTACCTATGAGATGGCAAAAGTGCATAGATAGCAATGGTACATACTTTGATTAAATAAATATATTATAATTAAAAAAATCGGTTTTATGTTCCTCCCATACTAAACGCCAATTTCATATGTAAGGACCTAATATTATAAGAAATATGTCAGACGAAGCAAGACAAGTGGTTTATAATGGCGTCAACTGTAAGGTGTTGGAAGAAGAGCCTTAAATTGGCAAAAAAATATTTAAGGGGTAATGCGATTTAAATGTATATTCGAAGTGAAGATAACGCAGGCTAATGTCTTGGTCATGTGGAACGGATGAGTGAGGAGAAGATGGTAAAAAAATATATGAGGCAGCGGGGACAGAGAGCACCCGCGAGAGACCTGGTGTGATCGGTTAAACCAAATGTTGGAGGATAGCCCTGTTTAAAAACGTGCTTGTGAAGACGTAAGAATGTGGTCGAAGTAAAAGTCGTGTACCAGGATAGAAGAGTGCTGTGGAGAATCGGCGTGATGTTTAGTTAGTAGTGATGGTTAAACCGTAATTTAAACCAGTTATTTGTGATTTATATCTGATTGTATCAATTATCAATAACTAAGATTTAATTATTGCCTAGTACTGACGGTTGCCGTCGAATTGCAAAAAATCAGTTGCCAATCATCCATGCGATTCGTAAAAATACCCGTGTTTTCCATATTCCCAAATAAGTTTTTTTTTTATTACCTGATTGAAATCTAAAACAGTTACAATTGTATCCAGATTGTATGAGTCTCTTTCTATGTCGTAAAATAGACTGATGACGCTGTAGTATTGACCATCACTGAAGAAGGACTTGACATCGGAGACAAAACCTGTCATCTCGTAGCCAAGATCGAAAAATCCTTCCTTATTTTCTCCCCGCTTCCGCCAAGAGATCCAAGACCTTTCCACGTGAGGATTTTTGAATGGATCAGGTCTGTAAAAAATACATAAATATGAATAATACATAACTCTTTAAAATGTGTAAATAATACATAATGTAAATAAATAAGTTGATTTTCATTAGGACATAGAGAACGCGCTGAAAGTCAATGAAAGAAAAATCGTAAGAAAAGTTCTGCACACGATGAAGGAACCAAAGTTCTATAAATGATACTCATGTCTACCATTACGGAAGAAATTTCAAAGAAAGATTAAGAGGAGATTTGAATCGATATAGCATAGATATTCGCTGTCGTTAATATCAATAATATTATAATAATTATCAATAATATTAGAAAAAAATATTATAATATAATAATAAAATGAAAATAAAATATTTCAATAACAAAGCTTAATGATAAAGATATATCTAGTAGATGAATTCATTAATTAAAGGACAGTTAAACTAGATTTTGGAAAAGGTAAAATAACTTTAGTCTGGTTTTGAAGATAATTATGGCCTGTGGTGATGTGATATCTGTGCATCATTTATTTTGCAGCCTGGCCGACTGCACTTTGGCAATTTTTTATTATCTTTAAAGAGGGAAGATTAATACGTACATTTTATAAAAGTGGACCAAGTATAAAGTTCAACGGACAATTAAAACAAAAATTGTATTTATGAAAAATGTACCAAGTGCAAACATTTAATCCTCATAAGCCGGACGCCATGTCCTCGCTTAGCAGCTGCATTGCATTGTTTATTATTAATTTATTCTAGTGACTGCACTAGCAATAAAGAGCCACGACTGAAGAAACCGCGCCATTCCGTCGCCCGCGCCGGTTAAGTGAACGATCTCCATGTCACTCTCTTTGGTGTCATTACTACCTGCAACTCGTCAAAAATGACGGAACATTGATTCGCAACTTCGCCAAGCCCTAGTATATATTTATAGCATATTTTTGGCGGTTAACGGAGAGGCGGCCGTAGTAAAATGCTTAGAGGGGCTGGTTCGGGTTTGCTGACCCGGGGTTCAAGCCCCATCTATGGCAGCTTAATTTCGTTTTTTAGCCGTGATTTCGGACGAAATTATGGACGTCATACGAAGTTACGGGGACAAAAAGACAGACAGACGGATGGACGTGTGGACGGATGGATAGATGGACAGACGGTAGACAACGAAATTATTTTGTTTGATTGTAACCGAAATTGTGTAACAAACGTTGTTTAAGAGTAATCTAATACTTGTGAATAAGCAGTGAGATGGATGTAAGAATGAATCGTCTTATTATTCCCCTACCTGTGGGGTATAAAAACAAAGGCGGCGATACACAATTTTTTTTTTTTAATACAGTTACCGTGGATAACTAATTTAAAATGTACTGAATTCTAGATTTGATGTATCTATCCCCTCAAAAATCGTATTTCCTACAAAATATTGAATTCAGTACATTATGAAATAGTAACCCTCGATGACTGCATTAATTTTTTTTGGATATTGCTGCCTATGCTTTTGTACCCTGCGTATCTATTATACCGATTATTTATTTGCTCCAAATATTTTTCTCAGAATGATGCGTTTGAAGACCAGTTCATTAATTTTACCTGCAGTTTTGACTGATGCTCAGTGTGGTGGTGATAAGGTTCGTGGTGTATCCAGGAGGTGAAAGGAGTGAAAATACTCTCGAGTGTTTTGTTGCTTCAGTAGAAACTGACGATGTCTTATCCTTGGAAATTTTAATCTGTTGACAAAAAAGGTATGAAATAAAAAAAAAATTAAAATGTTTAAATAACCAAATAAATTTTTTGCAACAAGTGCATTACTGTTATTTTAAAAATGAAGCATCTATCTAAGTGAAATATTATACTTTTATTTAAAAGCAAGAAGCATCTACTTAGCATATCGCTAAACATTTTTACACTAGAATGGCACGTGACATCATATTTTAAGAAAATAATTCTAACTCTGAAGGAATTTTTAAATGAAGAAAAAGCAGGAGTTCCGCTTAACTTTAAAAGCCGGATGTTAAATTTAAATTTAATTTAAATAACACCAGTGAAGAAATTAGCAAAATATTGCAAGATCATACTGTAATAACATAACAAACAATGGTATTTTACAAATCTAGTCGAGTTAAATATCATTAATATATTATAAAATATTTCATTTTATCATAATATATATATTTAGTTAAAAGGGTGTATTTTTTTTTGCGATATCTATGTTTGTTCCTTTCTTTATATTTCTCAAAATATACATACATAATATTAAACAAATCATGTTAGAATTAAATATTGCATTGACACTGAAAAATGACATTGAAAATATTGTTACGTGGCGTGGCTCGCTCGAAAAATGAAATGGCACAACTCATAAAATAAATCTTTTATTATCGCTTATACATTATCTCTGACATTTTACAATCGCTCACAATGCAATACTCCTGATATTTTTTATTCAAACACAAAAGAACAGCTCTCTTTTGTTTTTCTACTCGGGTAAGAACCCTTCCATTTCTTCGCTATTTATAAATCATGTTAGTTCTTATTTCAACCACTGGGCATACCGGACTGCCGTTCTGCGCATGTAACACTTTTCTATGGAACTGTCAAATGTCAACGAACAGTTCGTTACAATATGAAAGTTTTGAGATTGTTGAATTGTTGATATGTATAATTACAATTGGAAATAAAAAAAAAACGTATATACAAGTGAAGCTAATTAAAAGTGGATACTCAAAATAGGATTTTAAGTTACCGTATTGTGTTTAGGACAAATACATCCAGGCTGGAGTCCACAATCTTGCCCAGAATGGAATGCATGGACATCGACAAAAGTCTTCTCAGCATAATATCTGATTCCTGCTGGTCTACATGTCCCGAGACTAAGTTCCACCCGAGTCCAATCATCCGCGTAGAGGAATTCTGATGACATACCTTAGAGACAAACTTTAGGGGTGTACTAGCAGCATAGGGGTAGTAGCTACCTTTACAAACTGAACAAGTATTTACGATAACGGTTTTTAACATTTGGTCAGCGGTCTGTGATTTAGGTCACCCGTGTTATATTCTTCGAAAGCTTCGAATGCATTCCGTGGCTTTGTAAGGACCACACCATAATTGAACTGCTAACGTAAATTACGCCGGCGCATTCAGAAGATGTAATTTAGCTAAAGAATGAAAACATTCAATTCGTTCAGTGCATTGAATATCTATGGTTTGATTAAATGCTATGTGACTTATAAAAACAAAGGCAGAATATGAATATGATGAATAAGAAAGTCGTATAAAACAAAATCCAAAAAAAAATTAATGCAGTTATCGAGGATTGCTAATTAATAATGTACTGATTTGGAGATTTTTTAGGAAACATAGCTTATAAATTTATAGGAAACATGATTTTGGAAAGGATACATAGAGTGAAGAGGTACACCCCTAGGCCATTTTATGAGAAATAGCTCCCATATCGGCCACCCAATTTAGATTTTTTTATGCTAAAGTGGTCATCCTCCCCGCACAACTTAAACTCATATGAGTGCAAGCGGCGAGGGGGGAAGGGGTTGGGGGCATCCACACAAAACCGCTACACTGTCATCAAAAGCAAACAATACAATACAAAACAAAAGAATGAGATATGATAAAATGAAAGGGATACATACATACGTAAAATTTAAAATTTATAATATTTTAAATAAGTTAACCTCGGCGACTGCATTCAAAATATTTTTTTATTTTTTGGATTTTGCTACTTTTGCTGTCAATATAATGTCTTGTACGTCACACTATTCAAAACAAATAATCTCGATTTTTGCATTATTTAACGATTTTAGATTAATGCATTTAAAATATTCAAGTTATTTGTTTTTATTTCAATATAAAAATATGTCATTATTTTAAATCATAATATAATATGCTAATACAATGTTCAATGCTCATGCGTGGTAGAGAATCCTAAACCTGCTCAATGTAAATAAAAACATAAATAGTCTTTACATAAAATAATCATTAAAAATATCAAATAATGCAGCGAAAATTAACGTCACATTGATGCATCACCATATTATATCATAATAATATAATTTTGCAAAGCATTCAACTAAATTAAATGTTTGAAATTTTTTGTTTGAAATTTTTCTTTTTGCATGTGAAACGACCCGAGTACTTGTGATATGCAAAAAAATTTTAAACAATTAATTGCATATCAATTTGTAACTTCAAACGCTGATTTCTAAAAACTGTACTCTGTGAATAAATACACTAAACTGTATTCATGGTACGATATGATATATGCAGGTGATACTTGGGAAGATTGTTATTATAATACATAGTACGATTATTGAAGATAATATATCTATATCTAGAAGTTTCGTAAAATTTGCAATGGGTTCCATTACAAATTGTCTTCCACTGCAATAATGAATATTCTTTTTATTTTCAAACAAAACTAAAATTGAGAAGTGTCAACTATTTGGCCAATAAGTACGTAATAGTTATTTTAATAAATAATTCTCTTATATAAAGAACTAGCTGTGCCCGCGCGGCTTCGCATGCGTAGATTTTTAGTACACTGTATGGATTGTTATAGAACTTTCGCGAATCTTCTAGAACATTCTCCTTCTAGACACACCGAGACATTCCCCCACTTAGTTTAGAATCTTATAAAACTTTCGGGAATTTTCTATAACCTTCTCCTTCCGAAACTTTCTAGAGCAAGTTTTTCCGGAACCTTCTAGACTCACCGACACAGTCGGCGCACCTATTTTTAAACAATCTGAAGCATTCGCGGCCTTCCCTTAAGAAAACAATGTGCTAGAAAGCACAATTTCATCACCCACGCACAGCCACCCCCACCAAACTCGCATATTTTCGATGTGCCACCAAGGGCTATCCACCACCATAACCACCGGTGGGTGGTTGTGGCTGGTTGCGGAGAAAACTTGGCGGATACGGAAACACCGGTTTCTTTTTATATATATACTGATTAATTTACAAATGATTTAAGTAAGACATGCTTAGATGTTTTCAGTCATGATTTTTTTAAACTGTAACTCTAAAAAGCAAAAATGTATATAATGATATCATTAAGATTATTGTTGTAACCTTACCTTGTACAATATTGGATATGTTATCGAGATTCTGGTGAATTTGTTGAATTGTTTGACTGGTACGGAATTTGGACTCTTCCAAAAGTTTGTACCCATTGTCCATAGAAAGTTTCGGGTCTATTTTGTTTACCTTCCCTCTGAACGACATATCTCCCATAACTGTCACAGGGGCCTCGAATACCTTATTATTAAAAAAAAAACAAAAATTACGCTTAAGTAAGGAAATAATAAAATTTTTCTTAACGTGATTCAAATATTCTTTTAAAAAGTATTTATGCATGTATGTAGTTCTATCAGAAAATATTAGTAAATCAAATATTCTTGTATATTTTTGTGTATTCCATCGGTTTCTAAATGATTCTAGCCGTTCGGAAATCTTCGATTATGTGGATTTCCTCTTTATTCTTGAATCTCGTGAAAGTATTTATACGTATGAACTATTTAAAGTATTCGTCGCTAGAAATAATTTTACGTATTACTGCCGCGAGAAACCACAGAATGAGCGAAACTATTATTAGCAACTGGCGACTTAGTGCGATTATCAGCGATGAAGTAACTACCGATTACTAAGAGAGTAACTACCGGTGAAAGTGTTTTATAGTTACCAGTGTGGTAAAAATGAAGTTAAATAAAATTTGCAAAAAACAAGTAGAAGATTCTCGAGTAATTAGCATAAAATTAGTGTAAATTACTTTTGTGTTTTATTTCGTCTCCCACCGCCGCGATCCTGTGTCGGTAAAATAAATAAATATAAAACGGCTAATGATGATGCTGAAACGTCCTGTAGAATTCTGATACATTGTTCCAGAATTTCTGGATTCCTGGCCGCTTGTTGAACCAAACGTCATGGTGCTCGATCAAAGAAACCTTTTGTAAATCAATGAATGGCGGATGGAGACTCGGTGTCGGTATCTGTCTCGGTGAAATAAATTCAATAAAAATTGGACAGATATGGATCGGATTTCGGATGTGGAATACCTGATTCATCGAAGCAAACCGGGCTTCCCGGGAACAAAGCAATAAAATGTTCGTCTCACAACTTCACGTGCTCGCCGGCAGAGGAAGTTACATACTTCAATAAACTGTTGCGAGTGGATACGTGAATCCATTCACGATCCAAGAATGACTTGTAGAAGAGATAATACAATTACAATATATTTATCAGTTGAAAATCCACTGAATATTTAGAAAACAAAGAAAACAAATATTTAATAAGAATATACTTATTTGTTGAAAATACTAATAAGTTACGGGGCCAATGGCAACTTCATTAGGACACTGTCACTTGTCGTGGCAACTTCATGAGGACACTGTCACTTGTCGTGGCTGCAGGAGGAATTAATGAAAACACTGGGATTTAATGCAGAATTTATTGAATACCGATTAATAATTTAAACTAATGTACTAAGTCACTTATCACTATTAAATGTAACGCTAGTCCTTAAATTAAATTATTTCGAAAATTTATCATTCGTAAATAGACACTTTATATTCGCTTTAACACTTTATTCACTGTTCACTAGAATATTACATCAATTTCCGCACTTATAAATTTCGCATCGGTTTTATTTCGCTACGTAAGAACTTTCTAGAATCGCTGTCGAATTGCCGCTCGCTTGGCACCACTGGCTTCTCGCCGCTACCGCTCGCTTGGCTGACCTGACCCGCCGCTCGCGGCTACCTTCGCTTTGTTATCGCCTGTCAACGCGCACGGAAAATAACTCACACCTTATCCCGTGTGTCGTATTTATATGGCTAATGCTGTTATCCAAACGTTTCCAGTGTTTACTTGCAAGTACTCGTAAATTCCAGAATATCCTGGAAAGTTGCAGACGTCACTCGAAAGTTGGAGGTGATTCCAGATCCTTCGATAGTATTGTGCAACTTCAAACAACTGTCACTTTGACGGAAGTGCGTGATTCTTTTTAGCCTCGTTACAATACAATGAATCAATATATAGTAGATATTAGTTATATTTAGTATTAATGTGTATTATAAACAAATTGATGATGTAAACAAAGCATATTATTGTTAATTTTATTAATAATAGCGACCGGTTCGGCTTCCCGGTTACAATTTTGTTTTTATAGTGATAAACTTGTTATATTTTTTAAGATATTAATTTTAATGATTTGGTATACAGAAAAAAATTGATCTGCGGTAAATGCAGTTAGTAAGGTGTTTCATTTGATAAGGATGAGGTAATGCTGAATTTGTCAAAATTGCTGGAAAGTTAACCGGTTATATATAACTAAATTTGATGAAATTTTATAGACAAAAATGGTTTGTGTAAGATATCCTTAAAATAAAGATATAGCCTACCACTGACTTTTTTGAAAATCATTCAATTTTACACAATTCTTTCCTACATATTTTTTTTGTATCTCTGATGATTATGCGGCGTTTTTCATGAGAGCGCTTTAGCTGCATTTTTTTTTCTGACTTGATTCCCTAATACCGTTAAAGCTCAGTTTCTATACGTGCTAGGGTAATTCACAACAATCCTTTTAGAGAAATGCAGACCACAACAGTGAAAACTGCATACAAATGTGTTCAGTGGTTCTCAAGATTAGCGCGGTCATATAGACGGATAGATGTTCGCCGGGGACTTTTATACTATGTATTGATGTTACCACAAAATCATTTTACTCCTTTTGAGGAAAAAATTCAATAAATCATGCAATATTGAAACAACCTGACATAAAGTAAATATATTTTCAAAATAAAAAAAAAAACATTTAAAAAATTTTGAAGACGCATAAGTTTATCAGCTTTATTTTCTCAATATTTATGAAATAGGTATTAAGAATTATATCTCTCAAAATATCAAATAAATTATGCTGCATAGGATTGAATGTGAGAAATGCTCAGTCGAAGCCGTCCCTATAAAAAATTTAACAGGAGAAAGAAAAAACACTTAGTAAAGTAAATAACCAGAATTTCAGTTTTTTTTATACACTTGCCACTTATGGACATTTATTTTTGTAAACAATATTTTAGTATGTTTAACGAGCACAGCTACTGGATTTTGTATAATTATAGAAATCTCACAAAGACGAAGCTAATTTATATATGTAAAAGTCGACGAAAGTCTCTTATGTGATAGCTCAGGGCTTACAACCTGCATGAGCTGGCAAAGTGATAATACAACGTTCACCAATTCCATTGTAAGAACATCCATACATTATCAAATTTTAAAAGTTCTATATACATATGTCCGCATCAAGAAACTTTTATATATTACTATGATCTCTGATAGAGACATCTAGTGATTTGTCATGGCAAGTTGGTATACATAGCTTTCTTAACTTTTAAATTGGCAAAATTCTAAAAACACACTTATAAATAATATCACGTTTCAGACCACTTCATCAATCCTACAAATAACAAAAATCCTTTTTGACAAAAATCCCCCTCCCCACCGCGAGCCTCCCTGACCTATCTGATTAGATTGATAAATTTTGTATTTAAGTTAGTTATTAACTATACCTAACGATGAAAGAAGCTCCTCTCGAAACTATGGTAGTAATTAATAACTCATATTGTATGTATATTACAAAGTTAAAATAAAACATAGTTTAAATTAAGCTATTGTCTTATTTGTTTGTCATGTCAATTGCGATCTCTGACTTTGTTTCGATTTTTTGCACAAACAATAATTTATTTCCACGGAACTATGCCTATTTACACGGTATAGCTCCAATAGCCGCCCTTTATCAATATTAGTGATAAATAACTCAAATATTGTACGTGTAGTTTATTTAGTTTTTATAAACAAAACTTTCATTTGAGCTCTTCATAAGATTTGAATTTGCGAGATTTTACGCCTGAGTTTTACTTATATAGCTGTGGATGCTGAATAACTCGTATCGGCACTATACTCAATCCATCAATATGACACAATCAGTAATCCCATAAGCCCATTGCTACTTCGGCATACAGATTTACCTGTCACTTGGCCAAGCAATTTTTTTGAGCCACGTATATTGAATTGCTTCTTTGGAGAATTCGTTTAGCAAGTATTCAATTTCTTCACTTATTTATTCGAGAAATCGAAAACTTGCTAAGCGAATTCTCAAGACATTTCGATCAAAGTCTTTTATATAACACTTGATTTTTAAATGGAGCTCTGCCGGAATATAGTTAAAATACTAAAGCATGCGTTATAAAATTTATGAACACCATTTTTGGGGTTTGACGCGTTGAAATTCTAGGTTGCAAGAAAATGTGCGCGCATGCGACGAATAATTTCATACTGTAAATCGAACTTTGACTCGCTTCGATCCTGTGACAGGATTGATTGACATTGACTGTCCTGATTCAGGCTGGCTATTGAAAAAGTATTCAAACTGCGGTCTACGGGGGAAGGTGGAGTAAAATTGTCAAGGACGTCAGCAGGTCACTTTAAAAATAAGGAAACTAACTGGGAAAATAAAGAAGAAGAAAGAAAAAAAGAAAAAAGAGAAAAATAAAGAAGAAGAAAGAAAATATTTCTTCTTCATTATTTTTTTAATAAGAGGATGTAAAATAAATATATGAGGCGATTGTTGACGGCAGCAGAAACAGAGAAAGACCGCAAAAAGTCTGGCATAATCATATTAACCAAATATTGGAGAATAATCCTGTTAAATGCTTCAATAATCAAAAAGCGTGCCTTAAAAGATGGATGAATGTGGTCGAGGCAAAAGCGGTGTGCCAGGATAGAGGAGTGTGACTTTCTATTCTCTCCGCCTGCTTCAGCGGAGAAATGGTTGGTTTATTACTACTTTGTATTGCTCTGAGTACCATAAAAACTGGTTTAAAACTTCGTATTTAAAAAAAAGTGGCAAATTTAAGTAGGCATTGTACAGTACGTCCCTGACCTCCGCGGCGAGAAGGCACTCTCCTGATGACACTGTTATGTGACTCCAGCGAAACGTCGAGATCCGAATCTTTACACATTTTTATACAAACCGTATTTTGTATAAAAATATATAAATATTTTGTTTCATTACGTAAATATGTCGAACGACCGTAATATAAATCGTAACATAAACCGTAATATAAAAGTATCAATAGCACATTTTACAAGAATGAATTATGAGAATTTCAAAAATATATTTCCTCATTAATGATGTGAAGAAAGCAAAAAAAAGAGGTTTACCACATCTCCAAGGATTTGTGTATCGTCCGCAGCGTAAACAGAATCCCGATGGAGCTTGGCTACTTCGAAACCATTAATCTTGTTGACGTGTACTGATCCATCTACCACTACATCCTGTGTGAATGTCTTGTCACCGTAAATGTGGACATCTTCCCCTTTTGTGTCTATGACCATGTCCTCCACGGACATCAAGTTGATCGAAGACAATCTGCATTCATCTGGAAGATGGTAATTTGAGGTATTAAATAACATACTTCAAAACAAAATTACTTATACTAATCACACTATACTGATCACTGCAGATACGACAACTATTTTCGTATTTATCCGATTGAAATTAATATTTACTGAAAAAATAATTTGTTAGACATCTCGACAAGCTTCGTTAGCCAGACTGTAATTTTTCTGTAATTTATATTATTGTTTTGAGTAACAGTATATTATAAATTGTTAAAATCTGTTGCGAGACTGTCTACTTGCTAAATGCTGATAACAACAATGCAACGCAACAGTAACCGCGTTATCTCTCTTGAGAATTCTACGAAATTCCATTTTATAGTCAAATATAAGTCAGAGGAATCTAGAACTTTCTACAGGCTTCTCGTTACTTCTAGAATAAACCTTTCGAAAGACTTCGCTATAAAAGGAGTCACGCGACGCGGGCTCAGGAATTCAGTTCGTGGCGATAACAAAGCGACATCTCCGTAGCGTAAACAAGTGTGACCGGTGATTCGTGATATTACAACGCGCGATATTAGTAAGCAAGCAAACTACCAGTGATACCAGCGGAATTAAAAAAGCGTTGCGGGGCATGTAGTTTCTACGAGCGAATATCGAAAGAAATTTACGAGGAGTGTTCTAAGCGATAGAGACAGCGTTAAATAGTGCAAATTAAGGAATAGTTCAACAATAATTGTCTGAAATATTCGGAATACATTTAGCGACTGTAAAATAATGAACGGTACTACAATTTAACTCGTCTTCAGTGACTTTCTTTGGTAATAAATTAAACTAAATTAATTTTCAGTATTTTCATTTACCTTCTAAAGCCACGATCCGTGATAATACGATAATTTTAGTGATGTAGGAATATTACAAGATATACCTCTTATTTTGATTCTTTTCAAAATATATGCTAAGGAAAAATGCACGCTTCAATGCTTTAACGGCATGCTCCTGATTCAGTTATAGTAAAATAATACATATAATGAAATTTCAATAGTTTTGTACTTTGCTCTCCACGTGTACAACTTAATACAGCAAGCAATTTTATAACGAATCTGAAAACTACTTGATGGCTACTAGTAATTCTCTACACTGCAAACAATTCAAATATTAGATAATGAATTTGGCAACAATATAACACAACACTTTAGGTTATTATCGATGCGAGGAAAATACTGTTCGTATTAATTATCCGTCAGGCTCCTTCAAATACGTGGTTTTATTCGCGTATGTCGGCATAGATATTGGATATTGGAGAAAGTCCTTCAAATTCTCTAGAACTGGCGAAAGTTAAACATGAGAGATGTTTGAACATGAAAAGTTTTGTACGAACATTGAATATCAGAACAAAGGATAATTATTTTCCGCAAAGTTTCTACCTCTGCATGTAATTTTAGATGGTACTGATGGATTTTTGACATAATAGTTTTTCCTGTATATAAGGTCATTTTTCCCCCTTCAATTAAATTATAAATTGATTAATAAAATTTTTATTATAATAAAAATTAAAAATTTATAAAATATTTAAAAAATAATTCATAAAAATTTTAATTATAAAAAAATTATAAAAATAAAATTAATTAAAGAAATATTCATTAAGGTTCAATTTTAATTCTTTTATTTTACGGAATCAATAAAGCGACTGATAGTCTGAAAAGGCAAAGTGAATAAGGTGGGTGCAATATTGTGAAAAACGCAGATCAAACCAGTGATTATGTATGCATTTAAGATATAGAGTTAGTGACTAAGAATAAAAAATAAAATAAAATTGACGCAAATTAATGGAAAATTTTAAGGGGGTATCTTTGGACCGGTTTTAAAGTATCCATTTTAGATTAGACGCTACGAATGTGAGCTCTTTATTTTGTTTGATGAGTTAGGCCTCTCAAGGTTTAATAAAAACATTGTTAAGATGCAGAAAAAAGAAGTAAATGAAGCTTCCGGTAATGTCAAGTCAAATAACCGAGAAAAGTACGGTGTAGCTATAAAAAATACGCCACCAGGTAGTTGTGAAGTTCAAGTTAACTGTGTGAAAGATAAGCAAGATAAAAGGAAGCGATAATTTTATTTCAATAAGCGAGATATGTAAAAGTTTTATTCGTATTTTATTCTTATATGTAAAAGTTTTGACTTTTTCCAAATAAAATGTACTTTTAATATTATCATTTACCGAGGTAATTTATCCGATTTTCATTACCGTAAATATGAAAATACACATATAAAGTGAACGGTGGTCGAACCATGTGCAGAAGATGACTAAAAAGAAGATTTTGCCGAATACGAGACTATCAGAAGACCAGAAGATAAGGCTGCCAAAGACCCAACCTGATAATGAAATCAAAGATAAATCTGACATGGAAATCTTGAAATTTAGAAAAATAACAACAAGAGATCAATAGTCAAAAAGAATTGAGTAGGCCTTAACCCACCAGGTATTGTAGAGCAAACAGTGTGATGATGATGATGATGACACTCATGCATACCTATGATAACAACTCTCAATATAAACAAATTCATATTTGATTTGCGAACAGTTAATAAAATATACACATTCGTGTAGGCGTTTCACAATTTAATCAAAAGTTCACATTCAGGCTTTAACTTTATCATACCTGTAAAATTCAACTTTATACAATTTACTTTACAAGTTTACTTGCAAATGTAGAAATGCGTGAAAGCTAAAATAATATTAATTTCTCAATTTAATTGAATATTGAAATTTAACATAATGAATTCCAAAAAGCGAAGGTGAGATACTGCAAAGACATGTTGCAAAGAGGAAAATAATAATGGATATCTTAATCAGGGAGGTCATAAAAATTGACCCCTTATGAAAGGAGCACAGTGCCAAGTAATGAGCCTTTCTACTAAGAGAAAAATTTTAACCATTTGGCAGGCGCGCCCTCTGTAATCAAAATAGCAAGTGCGCGTCATACTTTTTACAACACTCGTTAAAACTACCTATTGTTGACATATTCTCGTGTTATTTCTACATCAACAAACTCTAGATCGATCAAATCTATTTCTTCCTTAAAAAACTTTGAACGGCAATTTTCATTGTATACTTTTAAACTATCTTCAAAAGTCAAAAGTAGGCTACCAAATATCATTTTCACATATATCAGTCTCAAGGGATCAATAATTTTTCAAGAAATGGTATCGATAGTTTAGAAAAGTAGCGCAGATTCGAAATGAGAATTTTTTAAAAAATAAAATCAAAAATTTAATTATTATGAAATCAGCCAATCAATATGGAAAAGTTGAAAAATTTATAGCGTTAGATCTCAACGTATTGTCAGTTCTTTTTTTATAGAGAAATTGAAGAGGAAATTGACTGTAATCATCCTTTATAATGATACAATAAAAAAAAAATGTTGCCACATTAAAATAAGTCTGTTTTATTAAGGAGTCAACAGAATCACGAAAAAGTAACTTTTAAAAAAAAAAATTGTTTTACTATGTTTAAAGGTCAGGTCTCCTCCATAATTCATTGGAGTTAATTGTTTATTTCAATATAATACAACAATACAGTATAGATTAAGAGCCAGCGACCCCTAGACTTACGTCATAATATTAAATCTGAAAATTTTCTATAGATGTACACTCTGTGGTAGGTAAAAAGCTTTGGATATTATGACATTTGAGTTCGGGGGCTTTTGGTAGACGGCAGGTAATACAGGTACAAAAATGTGTAAGAAAACTAAAAAAAACAAACGTGCAGAACTCATATTAATGAATGCCAGACGCTTTCCGCGTATAATTTCTTCCGCCGGACGCTTTGAAGATCTATAAATATAATCATGTAATTTACGTTGTAGTAATAAATGTGAATTTTATATATTTTATTAGGGCTACTATTTATTTAACAGTATTACCTGATACCTTGTATTTTAACATTTAACTTACAAATTATTTGTTCCTGTTATCTGCCAAAGTCCCACGATCTCTAATGTCATAATACCCACACCTTCTTACCTACTACCTAGTACAGAAAATATTTCTGGTTTGGTTCTGTAAGTCTGGCGGTTTCTGGCTCCTAATCGAATAGGTTTCTATTCGACCGTGATTCTAGGTGACCTTTAATCTTCCCGAACAAGCCCGTCAATATGCAATTCTCAAGTCTTTTCGTACGACCTCCAAGGTTCATATCCGAATGTGTGAACTTTGAAATGATCGATTTCAATGTTTAACAACCATGTTTACCATACACTTTTTCAATATGAAAAAATATAATCTAGTCCGCATTGTAAACCCTACCTATTTCGACATTTTCAAATGTTACATCACCAAACACATGCTGTTCCTGCCCTCTCAGTTTTATGGAGTTTTCCAGAACTTTCTTGAGCGGAATGCCATTTACTATTTCCACATTCAAGTTTTCTCCAACTGTGAGGGACTTGAAGTGGGCTTCTCTTATTGGCCGATCGGATCCGGCAGTTGCCAAGTCTTCTGCGGGTACTCCATGAATCATTCCTGGCACCTAGAAAATGTCGTAATCAATCATTTTTGGTTTGTTTTATTTATTTCCCATTCGCGTGCAGAACTCAGAAACATAAATTTGAAATGATGTAATTCTATGGATGAAAATATTAAACAAAATTTTATATTTCGTTCTTGTTTGAAATGGACCTTTGTCGGTATTTACATAAAATAATGCATGTCAGAAGTTCGTCCTTCGACGAAATTTATGTCTCGTAATATAGAACATCATCCCCATCCTCTTCAACCCGTAAACAATACCCTTGTATCGTAATACGAGTAGATGGGGTATTGGTGCATCCCTCGTCCAGGCTTTCATACAAATACACCTGTTTTTATATTGGCACGAATAGTTTAGATAATATATTATCACTTCTGATGTCATACCGATTTCTTGTAGAATAAAATCTTGTAGAAAAAGTAGTTTAAAATAATCTCTTAACATATTTATATTATTATTAATACATGAAATAGATTCATAAATATTTGTTATATTCTGTGACATACATAATTTTTATTAAAATAATCTTTAAAATACGACGACATTAAAACTCGATATGATTAGTTGTGACGTATCGATTCGCCAATGTTTGAAAGAATGCGTTGATTTTGTTTGGTGAATTGCCGTAGTATTTGTACATCCAGGTACCATACAATACTTGTAATCCTTTCTCTCAGACATTATACATCAAAACACAGCAAGACGAAATTGCTTTGTAAAAAATTGAAAGAAATATGTCAATTTTGCAACGTGAATTGTGACGTACGAATGCGGGACTAGTGAAATCAAGTATTTTGGAGAGAATTAAAAATTTTGAATTTCAAGATCATTTTTACAACCTTAATATATCCAAAAAAAATTTATAGACGTATTTTCTAGATCAAAGAAAATATTATTTTATTAAAAAATGAAATTTCTCTTTTGTATTGATTAACTGAATAAATAATAACGAAATAATTAGGACAATTTTTTTCAATAAGCTTTAGTATAGTCCGAAAGTTTTAGAAGTGATATGCGGTCACTCTCAAGTCTTTGCCATCAAAAATGATTAGATTATGCATTTCTTAAAACTAAAACAGTAAAAAATGCATATTTCAACGCGTGCTTCATAAAGTAAATTTTATTTATTATGTTAAGATTATTAAAAATGGCGGACTGCACAATTTTATACATTTATCTTATTAATCTCAATGTGTATATTAAATAAAACTGGATCATATTTAGAATCCTTTCAAAATATTTTCTTCTCTAAAATCACTTATTCTTTAATTCTTTAATATTGTCATCATGCCTATTGTGAAAATGGTGATAACTTGATTTGGATTCTTATAATTATATTATTTTTTAAGGACGAAAAAGTAGTTTAATCTTCACATATAACGTAAAATGTATTGTATTCTTGCGTACAAACTGCATATGCCTGTAAAATATATATGTATATAGCAGGGGCATGCAGTGAGAATAAGAAGCATGACTTTTATTAAAACATACAGTTGAAAAAAATTGAAATGAAATATTTATCAGGCGAATATTATGAAATATTAAAACTTGAATAATAATTATGTTCATTATTGTGGTAGGAATATTACGAGATATATCACCTATTTGGGTTCCTTTTCAAAATATATGCTCAGGAAAAAGTAATGCTCTTTATTTATACTGCACTACCCTGGTATAACGATTATTTATAACAAACTACATTTAAAAAATTGTGCAATAACATATTAATTGAATAAATAATTACGATATTGCACAAGGACACGACATACATTATATATCTTCGGTTCAGATGATCTTAGTTAATATGGGCGACAGCGAAATGGGCTGGTCCACATATCTACAACGCTACTTGCTACTTCTACTACGATCTATACAACGCTGCTTAACTTGCAACAAAGTTGAGCTGGCGGGCCAGCCACGATGTAATTGGATGCAAAGTCAACAAAAGATAAATTGCGGGTCTTGCAGTAAACTTAAGGCTAATTAATGACGGCACGGTTTTTTTCTTTCCTTTCTATTAACTATTTTCCTTCTCCTACAATAGAGTCGAATGAAATCGAAGGTAAAGGGTTTTTCAATAGGAATTATATTCGCTAGTTTCAGTTTTTCTGCCGCTTTTCTACGCCATTCCTGGCCGACCTATCTGATCTCATTGCAGGGTCCATCATCAGGATTAAATCAACGATGTTTTATATATACTTTTAGGAATATCGTTGTCAGTTCGCGGAATGAAAAAGCGTTTTCGTGTGGATATCTATTTATCACCAAATATACGCTTCGAGAGCAAGTGAAGATGTACAGGTAAAAAAAAAAAGAATGCCAGTAGACGCGCGCAGTGGGGGTCCGCCCGATTCATCCTTCATGCGCGAGATATATATATATATATATATATATATATATATATATGTACATCATCTGAGGCAATCGCACGAGTATGCTGATGAGGCATTTACATTGATTTCATCATCTGAGGCAATCGCACGAGTATGCTGATGAGGCATTTACATTGATTTCTATGACTGATATGTTGACCTACCTCAGAAATATTGCCATAACAACAAACGCTGCTCAATCCACCTTCGTGAAAATATTTCGAAATGGTTATTTATAAGTAGGAAAGTGGGTATGGAGGTCTATGGTCTATGATTATTTTCACGACCTTTCGTGAAAATTTAAAAAATACTTTGAATACATGAAAATTTTTAGCATACTCAAATATATTGTGAAAAAAAGCACTTTTATTTAAATTTAATTTTTTGTTATTTTATATTTTTTATATTTATTTATTGAAGTAATTTAATATAATTTTATTCAATTAAGCACAAAAACAGGCCTAACATGTCCATAAATTTTATGCATGATGGTATATAATATTGTCACCAAAAATTATTTTAACCGTAAATTATACGTTTTAGTCCACATGTAGTGGGTACATGTATTTTTTGCACATAGTACTGAAAGCCGCTAATATCCATACTGAAATAAGAATATATGCAGAAAGGTACAATCACACGAGGAGGTCATTTTGACAGTTGCATCCTTAGAGTATATATACTCTAAGGTTGCATCAATGATTATATTGTAAATTAGAATAAAATTTTCTATTTGAATTTCGATTCGCAATTATGTCAATGCATTGCGAATAAAGAAAATTGAAGTTCTAATAAATAACGGTACCTGTTGGAAATAAGTATCCAATATTAGAAGTATCCAATTCTAACAATAACTAATACACGCGATCTCTGTATTAATCAATTCATTGTACATAAAAATAATAAGCACATATTGTATGTTTTATTTCAACCCAGGCTCAGCAAAAATGAAATAATAATTTGTAAAAGATGAAATGAGATAAGGAAATAAACTAATGTAACATGAGATGAAAATATAATTCATTTTCGTTTACATCAAATCCTTCTAATATTTTCTTCATCGCTGTAAAAACCACACATTTTCAATGTGAAGCGCAGAAGACGGGCTGCGAAATGTGAAAAATTTAACGTCCTACGAATACTTAAAAAAATGACACATTTTGCATTTTTATGAGAAAAAAGATATTTAAAAAATAATATCCCCAACGCTGGCATGTTTAAATGGATAAAAAATGCTGTATCTTGCTCGGTACATAATATTACCAGGAGAAAAATGACGAGAGAGGGAACGATGTCAGGGTCGCCTTCCGGGATAATCTGGGAATTATGAAAATTTCCAAAATATACAAAATTTAATAAATCTGGAGTATTGACGGCCCTTTTCAGCGTCATACCTACCAGACTGGTACGAAGCTCACGTCTCATACCAGGGGTTCTTTCTAGTCTCAAATAATGGTAAGGAAACAATGAGTATGTGTCAAGATATATTATAGTTGTCTCACAGAGACGAAGCTATTTTTTATGTGGGAAAGTAGGTATAGCTTTTGGGTGCTAAGGGATTTACTACCTACTTAAAATAATAAAAAATGTTTTATATGCATTAAAATCAAATATTTTCGTAGCTTTAATCTGATGTGAAAAACCTCATACGTAGCTTGTTGGTCTTGTGGTTAGGACACTCGCCTCGTGATCCAAAGGTCGCGGGTTCGAACCTCACTCCAGACTAGCAAGTTAGTCCTATTTTCATAGCACAAGCGTTTAGATTAGTTTGAAAATAGTAAGAATATTGATGTGACACGTATTCCGTGTTTGCATATCTAATTAAAAAAAAAAATACACAAAATATAATTATCGTTTACAGAATTTATTTACATAGAACGATAAATTAGTATTTATTATTACGATTAGATTTCGAATTAGAGAAATACTTATTGAAAGCACAAATAGTATGTATTTTAAGGTATTAGGAAATAATCATACGTATAATGATTATAAGAGGATAAGTAAATTTCAAATGCATGCCCAATTATAAAAAGCAATTAAAAAAACATATTTTAGTCCAAAAAAATTACAAAAAGTATTTTAATGTAATATTTCGCGTACGGTCCTGGAAATATGATGTGATAAATGAGCTTCATGACACGGAACGGTGAAGGAATCCGAGATCCTGCGATGAAAAGTAATTTATGAAACTCTACACATGGCAAAGGTCAAATTAAAGTTATATTTTACAAGTAACATATTCGCCATACGAGAGAAATTAATATATTCATTTTCAAGACTAGAGCATCCTCTATCCATATGATTTCTTCCAAGGGAAGAAATACCTAAAAAAATGTCTTGTGATGGTGAAAATTTGTGATAATGCGTAGATAATAATTTTTTAAAACAGAGGGTTTTCCACGAGGCCTATTATAGAGGACTATAAGAAATTATATTATGAGTATACTTAGACAATTTAAAAAATATTGTAAATAACATCGTTTATCCTTAAAAAAAACAAAAATCAGATGCAATAATGCAATAATTAAAAAAATTAAGAATATTCTCGTTTAACATAGATTTTTATTAAAAATCCAAGAGTTGGATTATACTTAATTGTCATATGCAAGTATAGTATAAAAAATAAGATCCATCATAGAAGACGACCCTGTTTTGTTATAAATAATACACATTTTATTAGACAGCATTTCTGTATGATGACCAACTTAACTTAAGTAACGATACATTGTAAAATGTTATAAAACTTAAAAGTTTGTATGGATATGAAAAAATATAGCTCTAAGGAGGATATATTTTTTTTGAGTTTTGCGTATCAAACCCACACACGGGGTATTATAATTTGTTCAATAATAATCCAATTCAATATCAGTTAGTAAGGCACCAACTAAGTATTCTGGGTAAATTTAAAAATATAATATGTTTTTTATCTTTTAATTATTGGTGGACTTTCAACTATATATATATATATATATATTTGACACGTGCTAGAATGACGCGCTAGAATAATATGTAGAAAATTGATAAAAAGCTAGGGAAAATGTTTACCTTTAGTGTGGAAATGTGGACGGGGGAAGTTATGACTTTCTCTCCGAATATTTCAGCGTCCCCATAATTTCTGACCAGAGTGCTATTGAAATGCAGGATGTCGAAACCGTTCACGTAACGTGACTGCAGATCGAAGATTTGTGCATCATCCACTTGAAGATCGTTCTTGACGACCTTTCTCCCAGTTATAACCTGAAAAAATCAAATTCACTGAACAGTAACAATATAATGAAAACTCGCACGAATAAGAGGACCTATGAAGTTTCGCCGCCAATAGTTAATAGTTTTTATATTAAGAATTTTAATTGATTCAATTATTTACCAAATGTAAGGAATTATTTTCAGTATTTTGAACCTCACCTAACATAAATGTGATGTTTGATGCAATATACATAATTTTTATTAAAAAACTTGAATCATGTATTTTTTTAATCACCTACTTGTTTATTTAAATAACTAGCCGTACACCTGTGAAAAACACGAAAAATCATTTTTTCTTCAAAAACAGTAAAATAATTAATAAAAATAAACTTAGTTTTCACCACTTTTGTATTAAAAAATATTAACATGTTTTAGAGCCCATAACCATAAATAACCAGATCCTTTTTACAAATAGTTATCTTTTAAATTTATTTTCATGTTATGTAGGTAGGTACTTTATTATTATTCATTTTCCATATATATATATTTTAAATTTTGACTGTCTATAATACTTCGGGTTTTGAATTAAATTTTATTAGTATACAATTGTATCCTGACGAAAAGGCCATGGGCTTTGAAAGATGTTGATATGTTTTAAAACAAAAGTGGTGAAAGTTTTTTTTATTAATTGAAGTATTATTTATTTATTCATAATAAAAAGCCTGTCAAACGTCGAAGGCAGAGGGCGTAAATTGTCCCGTTCTTACAATGTATATATAGTCTTATTTTTTTCAACTTAAGAGCAGTAATTTTCTGGATTGACAAAATTAAAATAAAATACTTTAACATTGTATGTAACAAACAACCGATTTCGCTTAACTCAAGCTTCATCAGGGCGTAATTAACAGTTGTTAATGAAGCCCTAACGAAGTTTAACTCAATCGAAATCGGTCGGCGTTAGTTCGTGGTTTTATACATTGTTAACGTGATTTATTTTATTTTAATATAGAGTTTTATTTTTGACGGGCCACGGAGTACTAGTGGTCACTATGTCGGTTAGTTATCCGTCCGCGCATCCGAGGTTCGAGTCTTTCTCCAGCCGCGTAATTTCGTTATTTTAGACTATTATTAATGAATTCTATTATATTATTATATATTTATTTTATTACATTTTATATACTATTATGTTATTATATATTATGTATATTACTATCTATTATATTATATCTATATATATTAATGAATTCTAGGAAGTTATGGAGTTACGAGATACACAGAAAATGTCATTATTATATTTAGGTTATATGTTTATTTAAAAAATATATTGATCTGTGTCGGCAAAACGGCAATCAGCTAAACAATAAATTCAATAAATTTTAGTAATTTAAAAAAAAAATAGTGCGCGTTAAGGATGAAATTTTTAGACGCAACTAAATGCGCGCGCATCATACGCGCGCCGATCAGAAGCTAAGCTGGCGATTTTCCAGGTGATTTTTAACAAACAGAAATTCTTCATCATCAAGTCCTTTGAAAATGGTATTATGAAAATTGCATATGCTACCGACGGTGTTATTTTTGTTTCATTTACATTTGCTGTCGTATTTTTTAAAATATTATTGCATAAAACAATAAATAGAACACTGTATAATTTCATAAAATAATAAATAAAACACGTTAATTTTTTATGCAAGCAAAACGCAATTACGTATGTAGGTATCGTACTTAATATGTATTAAACATAATTATAATCTATATTTAATGGATATTGTATTTAATGTATATATACAACACTTGGTTTTTTCTAGGCCAAAAGTTAAAGTTCTAACACACGTACACATGTACAAGCACCCATTTTTTAAAAATAATATGATTTGATTTCTTCCCTCGTTTCCTCCTTTCCTACTCTACTCCTTTACCCCTCTACCCCCCTACCCCTTTACCCTTCTACCCCACTACCCCTCTACCCCTCTACCCCTCTACCCCTCTACCCCTCTACCCATCTACCCCTCTACCCCTCTACCCCTCTACCCCTCTACCCCTCTACCCCTCTACCCCTCTACCCCTTTACCCCTCTACCCCTTTACCACTCTCCCCTCTACCTCTCTACCTCTCTACCCCACTGCCAATCTGCCCCTCTGCCCCTCTGACCCTCTACCTTTCCACCCCTCTACCCCTCTAACCCTCTAGCCCTTTAGCCTCTTCCCCTTCCCTCGTTCCCCATTTCCCCCTTTCCCACTTGCCCCTTTCCTTCTTTCCAACAAACCAAATTGACCAATTAGTGACCGAATTTCACCTTATATCTTCGCTCATATATCTTCTAAACTAGATGATCATTCACTAATTCTGACATTGTATGAGAGAAAAACTCGAAAAGATATTAGATTGTATATACTCTAAGGATATACTCGTAAATACCACGAGACCAGTCATATTCACATTCCAGATACAATAGAGAAACACGTATCTGCGTGACGGCTTCTCGCTAGAAACCAATTATTAATACACACGTTCGGGGCAATCGACGCTCATAACGTGTCTGAAGCTTAGTCTATTGTGTAGTTTGAGTCGAGCTTCGGTAACCGGAGCATGAAATTAATGGAAGAGAACCATGGAAGTACAAAGTATTATTAACAGCAATCGTTAAAATGATTGAACGCTCGTTGAACGGATTATCCCGAAGAACATGTGTTCAACACGAAATTACCTACAACTTATTTTTCTGCCGTGAATATTTTTCTTTCTTTCACTTTCTTCTTCTTCTTCTTATGGTGCCATCTCCTATCAGGAGTCGGAAATAATTGTGGTGATTAAAACATTATTTACCGTCGCACGGAACAACTCCGCAGAGTTACACTTATGCCACTCTTTCAAGTTATGCAGCCATGAGATGCGGCATCCTTCTACGTTTCTTTTACCAATTATTTTCTCCTAGATGATACTTTACAGTGTATTTTCTAAATAATTTTAACATTAGTAAAACAAAATTTTTATTGCATTTGTTTTATAAACATTGAACCGTTTTCCGGAAACTATACATTATTCAGGAGAAGTCCTTTACATAATATATCAATCCAAAATGTATTCGATAGAACGTTCTCCATGACAATTTATTTCCCGTATTCATGTCCTTATTATTTCCCGGGTGAATGTAAAACTATGCCCTTAAAGAGACAATATTTGGAATCGTCCCTCTCTTCGAAAAAATAAAGACGAGGCTTTTTTTACCTCACGGGATTTCACAGATCATCAAGCAGAAACGTGACGGCTTCAAAGAAAGCAAGAAAAATATCTAAACCGGCATTAAGTGGGTACGTATTACGCAGATATTTTCTTTTGTCAATTTGAATAGCCGGCCTGAATCTGCGTTTGCTTAGGCACTCTCGCATTGAAATATTAAGGAAACATCATTATTTTGTTACAAATTAAATTGCAATGGTACAGTGATAGATATTCATCGCTTTTTTATTACAATTCAAAAAATATTTTTTTTAAATCTCTTCTTACTCATAAAGACTTATTCTTAGTAGATTCTTTGGAATGTAAATAATATTACAAATTAAATTAATGTTTTCATAACTATTAAATTATTCTGAACTTTCTAATCATCCATGTAAACACGCCATTCTATTGATAATAACAAGTGTTTGCAAATTTTATACAGGTACCAATAATAATCTAAGTAAAACAGTTGGATAAATTTTTTGGAGAAGTTTCTGAAATTAGAAAAAATGTTGATACCCATAAAAAAAAATTATCAGATGCTTTTTGCAAAATTTAAATTTGTTTTCTTATTAGTTCTGAATTAGATATCATCTTTTATATATTTATTTATTGTTTTCGTTAATGTTCATATTTCAAATATTAATTAATAATTAATAAATTTTTAATATATATATGTTGTATCTTGATTGTTTTTTCCAAAATATTCATTCATAAGTTAATTTTTAAAACTTCAACTCTTTACAAAGAATTTGGCAAATGTTGTACATAATGAAAATGTCTTCGAAATTGATTCTGTTCTTATATTATGTGATTGTTAATTTATTAATAAATATGATATTTTAATTATTTATGCGAGTAGGAACTTGAAAATATTAATTTTATTTATGAAAAACTTTTAATTTAGACGTATTTGGAACACATACAATATTTGTGTTTTGATATTTTGTTTTAAAACAATAAACGTCAAACGGCTATAAAGAGGGGAGCTTTTCGAAAAAAGAAGTATTATTTTAGAATGAGTTGTAGACAGATACGGAGCGTCGTGTGCTTTTTAGATGTTCTTTTGTTTGGAAGGCTCGAAAATTTTTCTCTTTGGCTGTGCATAATCAAATTTCTTTCGTGTTTTTATTTTATATAAGTATATTACTAACGATGACATCGCCAGAGAAAGTGAAATTTTAAATACTTTGTATGCTTTTGTGAATTTTCCCGGAACATTTTGAAACAGATAAACAACATTTCCAGCGATAAAGAGTTATCTTATTTAATCGACAAAGGTGAAGGAATTTGGAGTTATTTTTCAATTTATCGGCGCGAGTTAATCAATTAGTCTGATTCCGAAAAAATATTGTTTTTGGAACTGGAAAGAATATTGATACTGAAACCATTGACCTCAAAACATGTTGATAATTCAATAAATTAGTGATTTGTAGAAAGTGTTTTCTTGTTAATTATATTAATAAATATTAATTGTGAAAACAGCAGTCAAAAAAATAGTTTCGCCTTTGAATTCTTAAAGAATTCGTTTTTGGAATTAATTATTATTTTTTCTTCTTCTGCTTTCTACGTATTTTTATTATTTTTTCAATTATGCTATGCACTGTATGGAAAAAAAATAAATTATTAGTTTATGTTTTATAATTATTATTATTATGTATGAAATTAATCTAATAAAAATTATTAGACTTGTCAAATGAATGAAAGAGATAAGTGATGTTAGATTGTTAAAATTAGACTTCAGAACTCAATATCTATATCAGTATTCTTTTTTGTACAGAATTTTATTCTGTGAACATTTTTAGTTGATGAAAATCAATTAATGAAAAATGAATTATATTTCGAATTAACTTGAGATAGGTACTGAATGTTTTGTAAACAAAGCTTAAAAATATTATGTTTGTTCTTTTGTCCAATATTTCAAATAATACAAATAAATTAGGAATAGAATTGTATAGAATGTGATGTAAAGAATTTGAAAGTTTTTAAAATGATCGAGTAACTATACTTAAAATGACATTAACCCATTGTGAGCAAACAGATAGGTACAAGTAACTTTGTCGCCATGTGTAAATATAAAATAGCGTTCGAAAGAGAGTCATAAGGAAAAAGATAGCTACCCTGCATTGCGCAGACTTTGCTATACTCACTTTATGATTTAATTTGATAATGTTGATACAAAAATATGCATTTTAACATTCACATTTCGATAATTCTTTCCATTTATAAGAGAATATGTTAAATAATTCTGTAAGTATCGATACTGGATATGAATAAATGGTGCTATTTGTACATTCAACATTTTAAATTAAATCAAGTAAAGCTTTGCGTATACAACTAAAGTAGATTAATTACATTTTTGTTACAATATAATTGCAAATTCGTAAAAACAAAAGGAGAGAAATTAGATATCTAAAACAAACTTAGCGATTAATTACAAATAAAAAAAAAAGTAAAAATGTGATTAATATTCAAGAATCTTTTATTTAGTCCGCTTTTTCGCTCAGTGACCACGCCCCTACATTCGACTCTAATTCGCCCCCCCCCCCCCACAACTCGCGTCATCCTTTGGTCTAAAGTTTACTCAGCAATTTTACCGAAGATGATTCGTTCTAATTGTTATGAATAACAAATAAGTACTGAAAGTAAATAGCGTTATGATTTTTCAATGTAATTCAATCTCTAATATACAAAAATAGATACCACAAGACTACACCAAGCATATTTTTCCAGATTTGGGTAAAAGCGACAACCTTGAATAAGTACCTGTATGCATGGAACGACATCAGCTGTCCAATTTCATGCCTTAATAAACAAATTTCTAGATACGAAAGCATCGCTTCCGTGACGCGAAACGCTGACAACCTTTTTGTTCCGAGTAGGGTAACTCCCTAGGCAATACTAGCTCTTTTTGAATAGCTCAAAACAATTCATGGTCTATAATATTATATTAATATTTAGTCCCGCATTTGACTTCTCGACTAATGCTTCAAATCCCTTTTTGGGATCATTCATTCATCCCTGATAAATCGCCAAGGGATCTGTTAACCTAACCACACTACATATTCATCGTCTAACTATTACTTACCTTACTGGAAAGCTTCTTTATATAACATCGTCACACTAATGCGACATCTGTTGGATCTCGCGAATGGTTTCCATTTGTTATCAAGCTTTTATCAAAATTTAATGCAAGATATGTATTACATAATGTCAAAATATATATAATAGATGTCTCACAGAGACAAAGCTGTTTTTTATATGCGAAGGCTAGGTATGGTAGTCTTTTTTTTAGGTGTTCATAGAGCTTACGACCTATCGTATGGTTGGCTTAAGTGATCACCTCACACACACAATGCCACACACGATACACTACCACATCAATCAAATTTTTGGAAGTTGTGTATAATTCGCAAATCATTTATTAGAAAATGATCACGGTTTTGATAAAAATTTAGGACTTTATTTTTAATAGATAAATAATTTTGGTCTGAAATTGAATTATTTAGAATCACTAAAATTAGTAAAGCACGTAAAAGTAAACAAAATATTATAAATAATAATTAAGTTAACTACTAGCCCAATTCTAATTTTTTTCCAATAATTTTGTGTAATCAAGAACTTCAGCAACATTTTTTTCTATCATCAGCAACAATATTTAAAAATAATTTTTCAAATAATTTAGATAAACAAAATACATCTTTCGTTTTAACATTTATAAAACACCCTGACGATGGAAAAGTAGATATAAACAAATTATATAATCATTTTTTAGTTGTATTTATGTTTAACATATGTTATGCACATATTGTTTCATATATGAGTTTTATTTTTTATCTACTACCACCAGTAGTCGAAAACTTAGTCATTCCCATAAACCAGTAAATATGTGACCATTGTTAATAAGATATATTTATTTTTTATTGATTTTTAAAGCAATATTCTTTTACCTTTGTATGTAACATTCTTCCGAATTATTATCCACTTTACGTTAACGCTGCAAGTCTCAGAGCTCTAGCTAGCCGAGTAGTTGGTGAAAAATCTATTACAAGATTCCACCACAAAAAAACAGACAAAGAGAGTTAAAGAAAACCACGTTAAAAACAAATGTGATGATATTTTTTGGCAACAAATTTGTTTTCTTTTTTCTAACTCAAAACTGTGCTTTGGAAATAAAAATTATACTTGCTGAGTGAGCTTCCCGATTTTGCTTTTATTATGGTTGAATCATAAGTACCCGTGTTTAATGACTGATGGCGCCACTGCCAAGTTCGACAAATAATATCGAACTGAGAGATTATGTTGATTTTTTTTTAATGTGTTTACTTTCCTCATATGGGTACTTATCATGCAATCCAAATGTTCCATTTTATATTTCATAGTAATCAACGAGTTAATTTTGGGTTAGTGATACTCCGTACCATATAAAAAGATTACTGATACTTGAGAGTATGCCAAGTATAGTAAAATTTCCCTTAATTGTGTTTGAAAAAAATTAAACGGGGTTATAAATTTTGAAATCTCATGTTCCGCCGTGGAGGACGCTAAACGGTACCGCAGATATGCACTTAAAATTGCATTTTCCGCACGAGTGCAAATTAAAAATGCAGTTTTGGTCACAGATGCGGTCTCATTACGGTGCAGCTCTCCGCCGCTTACGTTCCCAGATAGCCATTCCTCTGTCAGGATAATACCATATATTTCATATGTTGAAGGAAAACTCTGGGAATATTGCAGATTGCGCAGTGAATAATGTTTAATATTGTATAGCGATTAGGTCTGCTTGTTATTAAGATCTTCTCATATCTATAAGTGCTGATGACAATAGACGCGAGCCAGAGTCGAGCGTATGGCGAAAAATTGTATTATTGCTAGTATTGCAACGAAAAGTATTCTATTCAATTCATTTATTTTATATATAAAATTTACATTACAAATACAAATTAAATTCGTAAATATTATAAATAAGTAAGAAACATTTAAACAAAAACAAATATTACACATTAAATCCTTCATATCAAAGGTGTAGGAGAATCCTGATTCGAAAAACCCTCTCAGAGAACAGATCAATGTCCAGAGTGATATTTTTCAGCAAAGAACTACCTCTTCTAACAGGCATAACCATTGGTAGGTTGGTGCCTCTTTATTTGAATGTTGAACAATTTATTCTGACGCTGTGAGGAACATACAATCCAATGTTCCGCTTAATTTCAGGATTATCAATACCTACTATCGAATACTCCAGAAAGGGGCCGAATAGGCCGAATACCGAATAGTAACCGAATATTCATACATCTTTAATTAAAAATACATGTAAAGACAACTGTATATCCAAAATTATCAAAGTCAGGCTCGCAAGGTATCTTAGTGAACTCAATATTTCTATATGATGTAGAATATTGGTCTTCAATAGAGAGAAAATGGATCGATTCCTGTGAGATTTTTGGATGGAAACACATGTAACGTATACCGTTGATAATCGAACTGAAAAATCTAGGAGAGCACTTATCTGAGACGAATTCTTCAACCTTTTGGACATCTTGTTAAAAGAGAAGATAGCATGGAGAAGCTTGTTGTAGTGGGTCATCTCTAGATTCGAAGAAGAAGAGGAAGATCCCTCGTGGAAAAAGCTACAGTCACTTATCTGGTGACAGCGCTAAAATCAGTAGAATGCCGGGAAAGAAGGAGAATAGTCAAGAAAGCGGGAGGTCATGAAGATCATAAGTTAAAATAATATAGTGGATGATGTCCATGTGTGACAGAGACGAGTCATTTCTTCAGTGGATAATAATATTATACATAAATATTTTTAAACTCATTTTACTATAAAATTTGCATTTAATTCCTTCAATTATTTTTGCACAAATCTTTACAAGCAAGTTTCAAGAACAAAATTCCATCGATGGTTGAACTCTTACTTTATTTTATACCCGCAGAAAGTGGGTCCAAAATCGTAAATAAAAATATTAACGTCAAGAGATGGTTTTTATGGCCACGATTATGGTGCGGTCAGTGAGATCATATAAATATGCCTCAAAAGCTCAAGGCTTGCGAGACTATGCAGAAAATAAAGGAAAAGCTTATCTTTTTCAAGACTTGTCGAAGGGAAAATATTACACCGATAAAGGTGCAATAAACTGCAACAGAATTATCTAGAAACGAAGTCGAATCCAAACATATTTTAATAATATTTTTATATTTCGGTTCGGGGATAATTATTTATTAATATAAATTATAAAAGTCTTGCAGAGGAACATGTATGGAAGACTTTTTTTAGGCTGGCTTAAGACTTACGACCTGTATGAGCTAGCTTAAGTGATCATTCTACACAATGATGGAAAGAAAAATTACTAATTTAATAATCAATAATTAATAATTTAATATTACAAATTACATATTAATAATTACGATCGAATTGGTGAACGTTTACATTATGTAGAGTATAAGCCGGCTCATACAGGTTGAAAGCCCTGGGCCATTCTTTAAAAATACTTCCATATACGTTTCTCATATTAATAGCTCAGATCTCTGTAAGAATTCTATAATTTATCTTTATCAAAAATATTTTCATTTTTTTATCGCATTTTCCATCAAATCGTCAAGTACGATGTGAATATAATTCTGTTCGTAGTGTGATGAGCAGAGTTAAAAAATATTTGATAGTTTTGGCATGTGTGTGAAAGAAATGGGAATATATGAGGCGAGTTCCAAAGGCTACAGGAACAGAGAGCGTCTGCGAAAAAATTATCACAAAAAAATTCGATTAAATGGCAGACTCGTATTACTTTTCGAAATTGATCATAATTATTTCAATAATCTTGATCTAAGGCAAATAATTTTCTGTTAAATCTCTTCTATGAGCACTAGGAATTCAAAATATTTTTTTTTCTCTACAAGATCTTGTATTTGTTTTTACGTTACAATAATTATTTTATTAAATTACAAGCCTTCAAAATCGAATGTCAAGTAGACAAAAGTGAGCACTTTCGACACTTCTTTCTGCTTCAATGACGAATTCTTGGAGTCAATATCAGATGGTTTTTATCACAGCAACATCGAAAAACTTGGAAAACGTTAGCAAAAAGTTATTAATAATAAAACAATACAATATTGACTAATTTATTGTAATTATTTAATTATTGTGTCTTGTTTTCTTTTTGGACTTTTTTTTCCATTTGGAAAAAACAAACAACTCATTTTAACACCCACCACTTCAAGTGCTTTGTCAAGCTTTGAAGGAATGTAAGGCGTAATGATTATTTCACATACATGAGTATATATAAATGTAAAAAATTGCTCTCACTCAAATCACGCAAGAATGAACAAAATATCAAGAAAAATTCTAGTGTCAGTAAAGGGGACCAAGATATGTGTGATGTCTTAAAAAATCCAGTATTGACATTAAGCTTTTTGGAGGTAAAAAAATAATATGTTGGATTCATCTAACGTGAAGGGAGATTTAAAGTTTTCAAACTTACCTGCGTAGTGTCGGAATATTTTTTCAGCGAGTCCTCTAATACGTGATGAATATTCACGTCGTTTAGATAACCTTCGGATTCAATTTCAATTGTGGAGAGACCGCCTTCGAAAAATACCTGAAAAGTAAACGTGCAAGGCTTGAGCAGAGTAATAAATATTAAGGCTGTAATAATAAAAGTGAGGGCTTTTGTCTGTCTACGCCAGCCGTGACTCTCAAGGAAGAGCTCGTGGCTGTTTTTTATGAAAATATTAAGAAAATAAATATTTTAATGTTTTATTCAATTAAAGGTTGAATCTCATCACCATTCAAATTTTAACATTACCTGCGTTCTAAAATAAATCTGTTACTTTCAATGATTCGTATATTGTATACGTATACGTAAAAACTCGCGCGATGACATTTTTCTTCCCACACATATGAACACAAACACGAAAAAATAAAAACGCATACACACACTCACACAACTCAAGATTTTTTCACTCACTGTTTTTTCTTATTTTTCATCGATCCTGTTATAATATTATTTTCTTATTTTTATCGATCCTGTTATAATATTATTCTATATATGTGTTTTCTTGTAATTGGCCCAAGACTCTGTACATCGATTATTGATTTTTTTCAAGATTGATTAATTATATGGCTGTAAGAAAACCAATAAATGTAAATAAATAAATAAATATTGTTACTAAAAATTGTTATTAATGACAAAGTTTTCGTAATCATTTGTATAAATCAAAATTTAGTTTGATATTTATATGTTAATTATAGTATTGTTTTCATCGTAATATTGAATTAATTATTATTTATTATTATACCACGAAGAGGCAGGCGCTATTTTTTAATAACTTAAAAATAAATAATTTTACTTAATATTTTTGTTTACGATTTAAGCCTTTAAATATTTAAAAAAATAATATGATTCTTAACCGTCTCAAATTCGAGCTTTTTCATACCATATCTTTCATTATATTTTCTCAAGATTTTGAGATAATTTGTTAAACTCCTTCATAAAAGCACCATCAGATCTGCAAGTATTTTAACACAGTGTATCTATGCCTTAATTTGTTATATTCTTTCCATTTTTCTCTTAGTTTTCTCTGTGGCTCCTAGTAATAATTACTTTTCATGAAAAAATTGATTTGTCCAACTCTATAAATCCATCACTACCTTGTCTGACTACACTGTCGCGAGATTCTAAAATTGGGAAGGGATAAATCAGGCCACAGGCACAGGCGCGCTGATAATGATTACCAGAGATTAGTCGAATATTCTAACGAATTTATACGAATTAAAGAATGGTGTTCCAGCTTGCCTATCAATAAAAGTTAATTTATTTTTTACAGTACCCGGCAGTAAATATTACACATTGAGCTTTAGAAATAAATAATTGGCTATCTTCGATTTCGTAGAGCGTCGTCTCTTGTCATTTTTACCTACGCCTACGTGACGTTTTATCGCTGATTTCGGCAGAAAATATTACACATTGCTTATTAAAGGTCGACGTGTATTTACTGCCGGATACTGTGCAAGTGTTTCATTTTGTTCCTCACTTGTACGTATTACATTCCATTTTGTATGTTTAATACTACATATATTAATTCAATGTTACTAAAAATAATCAAATTAAATAACTTGAGAATGGATCCTGGAAGCAAACTGATATAAAGTTCAGGGAAACCTCAATAGAACGTAAATAATTTGGTTCACCGGCCGCCTGGGGGACCGAGCTGTTACTACCGACAGATCCGGTAGTTTTTCAGAAAGTTTTCATTACTAACATGAATATCACGAAGCGAGATTTATTTTCAATTTAAATTTCCTCGTGTAAGACTTGCTTTATAGAGCCGTGATACGTGATTTCGCCTAGCTTTAGTGCGTGACCTAGCCGGAAGGCATAATATTTGATGTTTTTTTGGCTCTTGATTCTGGAAATTATTAATAATTAATGAGTCTACTTGATGGTTGTTCAAAAATAGATTTCTAATAAAATAAAACAAATAAACATTTTTATCCGGGCTCAGTTATGTGAAATATCATTGACATTTAGTTTTACAAATTACAAAATAAGGACTAAAACTATTATAAAATCTACTTGTGCTGTAAAAATAGGACTAACTTACTGGTGTCTTGGAATAGGTCTCAAACCACTGACTATCTCACTAGGCAAGCGTCATGACCATAACACCAACAAGTTATTCTTCGGAAATATTTATTAATTCCTTTATTAAAAATATATTTACCAAAACGTTTTAGATTTTATTCTCATACGCATCTTTCTTGACACTGTGGCTTTATATTATATTTTTTATTTTTAAAAATATATTATTAAAACCTGCTGTTAAATCTTGATCACGTTAAATCTAGAAATCAATTCGAATTGGGTCGAACACATATTTATTTTCTGAGTGCTATTTATTACCCTCAAAACTCAACGGTCATTTAAAAAAAATTAAGCACCGATGACATCACAAAAATACTCACACCCTGAGGACATAACAGTTTCTGATAAAATAATATTTTTTTATAAATAATTAAACTGATGTGTAAAATCAATGAATTATAACTGTAAAGTCATCTGAATACACGTCTATTTACCAAATATCAGAGCAATTGTGGATCAAGAAGTTGGTCAAATATTGATTTCATAATTTTGTGACTGAAAGACAAGTGAAGCTATATAAAAGCGAGTGTAAAAATATAATTTCAAACTTATTTGATGATAAAATTACTTACTTCTGCCTCAATATTCGCTTCTTTCCCGCGTAGTACTGCCTTATCAAACAGCCTTGATAGTCTTCCTCGCGGTTCCGCCCAGAACACTGGTCCATCAACGTGTACCTGGCTCCAGCGTCTCGCTGGGAGGTGATCCAGTCTCGCCGCTGCTTCCCTGAGGTCGCAAGGAGCTTCCACCCTATCCAGGTTACCTTCTAAGGTCAGGTGGTGGAATCCCATACTAGTGTTGATATATATTTCCGGTTCAGTTATGTCGATGAATTCGCGACAATCGATACCGTTTATTGCTTCGGCTTCCAAGCGATCTGAAAATATTAATTAAATATTTTTTATCAAGATATATTAGGTCCTTACATATGAAATTGACGTTTAGTATGGGAGGAACATAAAGCCGATTTTTTTTATTATAATATATTTATTTAATCAAAGTATGTACCATTGCAATCTATGCACTTTTGCCATCTCATAGGTAGTTCATCGATCCCTTTACTATAAAAACCATTCGGACGGGAATCAATAAAATCTTTGAAGGCGGTTTTGACTGCCCCATCGGAGTTGAATTTTTTCCTTTGCAAGAAGTTATCCAAATTTCGAAAAAAATGGTAATCTGTTGGGGCAAGGTCCGGAGAGTACGGTGGATGTCTTAGACATTCCAATTGAAGCTCCTCTAATTTGGTAGCCGTCTGTTGTGCAGTGTGTGGTCTAGCGTTATCATGAAGCAGCAGTGGCCTAGAGCGATTAACCAGCCTCGGTGGTTTAGCAGCTAGCTTTTCCATCATGGTTTGCAGTTGCTGACAATAGACATCTGCCGTAATCGTCTGGCCAGATTTAAGAAAGCTGTAGTGAACGACACCAGCACTAGTCCACCAAACGCTCACAAGTAACTTTTTGGAGTCAATTTTCGCTTGGGGCATGGTTTGGCTGGTTCGGCAGGGTTCAGCCATTGCGATGAGCGCTTCCGATTATCGTACAGGATCCACTTTTCATCACAGGTAATGATTCGATTTAAAATCCCTTCATTATTGTGCCGGTTGAGTAATGCAACGCAGCAGTCAACGCGCGTTTGTTGATTTGCTTCACTCAATTCGTGAGGTACCCACCTTTCAAGCTTTTTCACCTTACCAATTTGCTTCAGGTGGATTAAAACAGTTTTATCACTAACACCGCAGCCTGCAGCTAACTCGGATGTGGTTTGCGATGGATCCGCTTTCACAATAGCCTTCAATACTTCATTATCAACTTTGGTCTCCGGCCGTCCACGGGGCTTGTTCTGCAGGTCGAAATTTCCAGAACGAAAACGTTGGAACCAAAAACGCACTGTGTTTTCTTTTGCGGCACCGTCGCCATACACATCATTAATCCTTCGAGCCGTTTCTGCAGCACTGGTGCCACGGTGGAACTCGTACTCGTTAATAACGCGATATTTCAAGTTTTTCATTTTATAAACTGAGTGACGCAAAGAAAAAAACAATTGAGGAAAAAACAAATGAATTATAATTTTCAAAACACAAATACATGAGTAAATAGCTGTATAAATTTGGATTTGGAATTCCTAACCAATGAGAAGATATTTGAGATCAAATTTGCCAGTACGGAAAAACGTCAATTTCATATGTAAGGACCTAATATTAAAGATGTCTGATGATACGAAATCATATTTTTTTAAAGGAAAGTAGTTATGGAAGTCTTTGGGTCTTCATAGAGCTTACGATCTATCGTGCAAATCAGTGATCACTTTATCTTTTTTTTTACCAAATAATATAAGTAGATTTATACAAATACTATAATCAATATTTTTTAATAACTTTATACAATGTAACGTTCACTATTTCCACCCGTGATTCAACATCTATCAAATTTAATAAAGGGATCAAAAGCTTTGAACGCCGGTGGCACCAAATGAAACTTAAATATATATACAAATTCTAAAAAATCTGGATGTCGAATTGTCCGAAAATCAGTTGTCGGCCGTTGGTTTGTCAGACAGTTGGCTTATCGGGCAATCAGCTGCTGGGCAATCGGCTATCGGACATTGACCTTAAAACTGAATCACTGTAATGTCGATTACGCCATACTGTTTTTTCTTTTACGTTTTTTTCGAAACTACTTTTTTCAAATTCTTTTAATCGATATCTTAAGGTCTACTCAATCGATTTTCATTATTCATCTCAACAATTAGATTTTTTTAACAACTGTCTTTCTCTACGTCACGTCTAAGCTTTCTAAATACCTTTATTAGTAACAAACTTTTTATTTTTATTTTTCAGACAATGACTGAAAATAAGTAGGTACACCACACATCAGCAAGAATTTTCAAAATAGAGTCCCACTTATTGACTCATATCTCCGTCATTTTTTAATTTTAAAACTACAACGTAAGTATGCGGGCAAAAAAATATTGTATAGCTGCGTCAAAATACTTTATTATTATACCTATTTTTTCGAGCGCCAAGGTAGTAAGTAACCCCTTAAAAAATGAGTCTGAATCATGAATTATATATCTATGTTGCCGTTTCTCAATATCTCGTTTTAGTAATTGACCTTCTTTTAGAGCAGAGAAATTAATTAATAAGTTAAAACTTTATGTAAAATAGTCTTGAGAAACTCATTTATATTCATGAAAATGTTTTTCTATAAATATTTGTTCTACAAATTAACAAAAAAATACACTTTGTCATACTAACGCGTAAAAAAATTCTTGACTGTTCAAATATACATTTTTATTTTTTACACTCTATATTATAAAGATATTCCCGTAAATTTTTTTCCATCAGAATATGAAACCATATAAAATATATAGTTGAAGCATCACTCTTCTTAAGCTCGAAGAAATAAGAAAGAACTTTGTTTTTCAAAGTCGAATTACTGTCAGCGGTGGATATGGTTGATGCAATAATCCTGTGATTAATTTTCGGCTTCATGAATGAGTTTTAACCTTTATGCTTTATATAATAATAAACTCAAAACTTTTCGATACAACATGTAAAGCTACATTCAAACCGAACACATAAAGAAATTGTAAAATTACAAAAATCCAAAGACTAGTGCCGTCCCGACAATGCATTATTGTTGATATTTTAATAATGATTTTAAAAGTTCTCGTAATAAAATAGTGAAAGTGATTGAAGTAGGTAACAATTTAATGCGTCAATTATTTTTTACTTTTCCAAATAAAATAAGGTATACGCAATATTAACTTTATCACAAAATTGTAATAGTTTATTCGCTATAAGTACTTCTTTGATAACTAGTAAGATTTTTGCGCACATACGCTTGGAAACATTGTTATTTTATATTAATTTCAATTCTTAATTTATAATTAACCTGGTATTTTATGTAGAAGCAAATTATATAAACATGTCGAAGGAGTAATAATATGCATTTATGTGAATGTCTGTTAATTAGTTAACTATCATAAATAAAATGCTTTTGTACGATTGGATAGAATTTTAATACCTACGATTTGTTAATATGCTTCGAGTGACACAAAACACATAAATTAACCAATCTAGCAAAATAAAAATTAAATGTTTCAACAGTAAACGACAAATTTGCTTTAATAATATCATGAAAAAAACAAAAAAAGGGGCTGTAAGTTTTTGCATTTATTTTGCAGATTATATGATAATGAATGTTTAATTCACTGAAAAATAATGTTGTCTAAATGCTCACTATTTGCTCACTATTCGTCTTAAAAATAATGTTGTCTAAATGCTCACTATTTCTATTCCTTGAATCTGGCACCTAGGTTTTGAAATACTTTCTGACACAAAACGAGTAGGATATAGACTATTTCTGGAAGAATATTTATTTTTTATCGTGACTTGTTTACCCAGGTAAATACGACTTTTGGGATAACACCATAAATCTAGTAGTGTCAAATTTTTGTTAAAAAGGGGCCATGAGATATCATTACTATGGGATATCAGTTCGTTAGGAAACGTTTCCTTTACCACTGGTATAGTCACACTTGATGTACGGCAAGTTATCCTATCCCAGTCCTCTGAATGTATTCTTGGATTTTTTGCAGAAAAAAAATACATGCCTGAATCTTTTCGTACAGACTCGCTAACTTGCGTGAATTTCTCTTCTATTCTCTTGCTCCATAGCCGCCCGGTTTCCTTCTTATTAATCGTTGAAATTCTTAAGCCAAAATTAATTGAATAATGTTATGAGTGCGAGGAATCTTTATTTTTAAAAATTGTTTTACGCAGAACACGTGTTGTTTCAACGTAAAGCAATCCATTGCGACTAAATTTTCACGCACTGACACATGCACGCCCTTCCTTTGAGCGATTTTCGTGTAAAAGCGATTTAAAAAGTGCAGAATGAATTGTATTTAAAAAAATGTGTGTTCATATACAAAAAAAAGCAAAATAAATCATAGGTATAGAAAATGATATGTGGGTATTTAAGCGTGAGGATGTTATAAAAGATAAAATACAAAAACTAGTAGAAGTTGTAATAGTTTGATTGGAAACGTGCAAGTGTACACAAAAGACTTTCCTTTTGTTGAAAAGTGGTGAAGTTCCGTAGAATAGGAACCTTAGACGCCACAAGGTTTCCCAACACAAACTCTTTTCGCTTTGTGTATGGAAACCTTTGAGAAGTTTTGACCCAGGATTTCAATCAAGGCGTAAATATTAATAATATTCACTATTTTTAAATACTATTGAAATAAATGCAATTTTCAAAATAAATAACAAAATTTAATATAAAAGATTACATTTGAAAATAATCGTCTGTGCGCTAAAATAACGTGAACCGTGTTTTACTTCGTCTCGTGAAATTTCGAGAATGATCAACAGATTTTTCCATATTTCTAGTGATTTCAAATTTATTAGAAAACGTGTAGAGTGCCGTATAATCCTCGATCTCGTGACAATATTAAGATTTTTAAATTTGGAGATTAATAAACAAGCAGACAAGTGAAGCACAATAAAAGCGTATAATAAATAAATAAAATTGTATTGCAGCAGCGAAATTTTGTGGAACTGTCAATTTATGCAGATCACAGTATGTTGAAATTACTTTAACAAACCTGATGCAGGAGCATGCAGTGAAAACAAGGAGCATGGCTTTTATTTAAACATATATTTGGGAAAAAAATTTAAATTAAATATTTACCTGACAGAATATTATGAAATGTTAAAATCTGAATAATGTGTTAATTTTTGTGATTGAAAATATATGAAAAAGTCATGCTTCTTGTTCTCACTACACGCCTCTGCCTGAAAGATATATTATAGCCTTTATGTGAAATTCAAGAAGATAGTCAAAATATTTTATGACAATTAGGAATGTGATACAAAATACATTTTTATGGCTGAAAAATTAAGAAAATAAATATTTAAAAAAAAAAAAAATTATATTAGATAAAGTGTGGGTTCTTAACACGAGTTTTCAATGAAAGCGAGTATTGTTAATCTTGTTTAAGGTAAGTTTGTATACGAACAATTGTATGCATATATAAAAATAGCTTTTAAACAGTGCAGTCGTAAAGAAAATATCCTGGTTAGTATAACTGGATGTCATATTTCATTTCATCAATTTATTTTTGACATAACATTAAATGTATCAATACAAAACGTACCTCCCATCAAAACATCAAAGCCTTCAGAATATTAGTTTTTAACTCAAATATTATTGCAAAATATTACTGAGAATCTGACCCAAAAAAAACTTGTTTCGAACTGTGTAATTCCGCAATATTCGATACAATTTTTTATTAATCAAATAAAGTCGTGATGCGATGCGAGACTGACATTTTTACAGGCTAAACAGTGTGCAAAGTATTTTAAATGCAGTGTTTTGCTGATTTTTATGTGTTTTAATGATAAAAATGACTTCTTAAATTACAAAACAATAATATAAAAATATCCCAAATTTTATACAACCTTCTGTCCTTCTGTATTTTATACAAGTCTTCTATACAAATAATTAAAAAAATATATTAATAAACAGGCTAGGAATGATAAATAAATAAAAAACGGTGGTTTTTAAATTAATTTGCAATTATTGGAATCATTTTTAAAGATGCACAAAACTTACAAAAATTTTAGTATTATAATTAAGGAACCGCCTTTTCTGAATTTTCCTAAAAACTTTTATAAAAAGATTTTGATCTTAACCCTAGAAAACTTCCAAAGAAATTGAAATTGGTAAGGGCTTAGAAATTTTACATTCAAATGACTTAGGTTTTACTTTAGATTGATTACATTTTTTATTATTATATAAATAATATAAATTATTATTAATAAAATAAAATATTATAAATAACCAAATATTTCAGTACATAGTTTTCTTTTAAATTTATTTTCATATAAGTTCCTAATTAGTTATTCAATCCTTTAATACTTATATATTTTTATTTTGTTTATGCCTTTTTATACATACTTACAATTTTTAGATTACTATGTAGCCTGATGAATGAATAGTTGGCTCCGAAACACGTTAATTTATCAAAAAATAGTAGTTAAAGTAAAATATTTCATTTTTTTAATAATACATAGATAAAGTTAATTTGCGATTACTGAATAAATAAAAAAGATATTTAAGGTATTTATTAATATATTAAACTTATATATGTTATGTGGCGGTACCTGTCTAATCTTGCATCAACTTGGCCGACTCAGCAATTTGTTTACGTTAACGTTATGAAACCGCCGCACCCACAAACATAGGAGAACAAAAACCTTACATCATTTAAAAATGAACTGAAAAAAATCAATTAAAAAAACCCTTGAACATCCCATGAATTTCACTATTTACATATTTATTCTGTTTTTCAATATTCTTAGAACCTTATTATTACAATTTCAATATCCATGAAATGAACTAATAACTAATCTCCATAAATATGTAGCTCCATTGATGAATAACCGTCAATAATCCAACCAATCCGTGAAACTCCAAACCTTTCCCAAAAATATAAAGAGATTATTTGTTTTAAACATAGTAATGATTTTTTGGATATTAAAGTAACGTATGAAGTAAATAATATTATTTACATAATTAAGAAGTTTATTAAGCCCTATTGTATCCAAAGTAATGATATAAATATATAGTAAAGGCATTGACAAATTTGAAGAAATAATATTAAATTCAACAATAATGCATCGGCAGTTGAATTAAATATAGCTTTTTGAGCTTTAGGACTTTCAACCCTCAACATGTAGAAAATTATTCAGAAGATTATAAAAAGTTTTGATGGAGAATGGAAGTAAATACAAAGATAGTTTCGGGCAGCTCTCAAAACGGACTTTGTGGCTACTCTGTGGGTAGATATCCCATGACATGATCACGGTCGAACAAATTTTGAAACATCAGTTGTATTTACGACCGTAAAACACCGTCAAAGTGCGACCAAGACCGATAAATTCCTACATCAAGTTATGTCAACGAAAAGATCGTAAATAGGTCTGGAGGACGCAAACTCTGGAATAGAGGCAAGAAGTGGTTACAAATAATAGCACGCCTTAGTCCATCGACCAGGCTCGTTAATAACGCCTCGGCAATCATTTATCTTGTTGGCTAAATAGTTATTATGCAGTGGTCCATAACCATATCGATGAATTAATAACACAATTAATTTGAATAAAATAATTGAAAATAACCACGTTTTTTCGAGTAAAATATGCATTGCACACATAGATTTAATTTAATTAACCCGTCAAAACTGACGTACTTTACTTGGCGTTTTAGCATTTAAATAGAAAATTATGCCTCATTATTGTATTACACACTCATAATTATTTGAGCTATATCTGGTAGTATTAATGACGGACATCGTTAGTAGAGAATCATACTTCTTTTTATATCTTATTTCATAAACCTCATAATTATTTGTGTCATTTGGTAGCTTTTGTGATGGAAATTGTTACACAGAGAATGATATATTTTGATTAATGATTAATACCAATCGCAAATGTGACGTAGTTTAGTTTAGTTTAGTAGTAATGTATGCACTTATTAGTTAAAATTTTCGTTTAACTTAAATATTAAAAAAATATTATTTTTAATATTTGAAAAAAAAATAGGCAATATATTTTCCTTTAATTTAATAACTATTTTGAAATCGTTATCACTTTAAAACGGACTGAGATCAGCTATTGCATATAAAGTTACGGACAGATATTCGAAATATTTATTATTAGGGATTTATACTATTATATTTTATACTATTATACTAATATACTACTAGGAAAAGCACTGAATTCATCACTCGCATAAAAAATCTATTTAGACCGGGCAACGCAAAAATAGTTTATTTTGATATAGTTAATTTGTTTACAAATCAGAATATTTTGAGTTTGTTCAAATCTTTCAGAACAGTGCTGGATTTATGTATCTATCTATTAAGATTAATAATGTCTCTGTGACATAAATCCAGCACTGTTCTGAAAGATTTGAACAAACTCAAAATATTCTGAATTGTAAATACTGGTAAAAAGGAATTTAACAAAAATTGGAAATAATATTTCCTGGCGTATCCTAGTGTAATGCAAGTATTCGGATGAATTTCATTACACACAATAAAGTATATTGCTCTCAAAATTCCGTAAAAAATCAATGTAGATTTTCTCATTAGCGACATCTGTGGGATTTTAGGGGAATGAAATGGCTTTGTACAGGCCGCATGGAAAAGGCGCTTACAACTCATATATGAAAGCTTTCCACGCAATTTGAACATATATACAACTTCCAAAAAATGAATAAGCATGGTATATTCTATCATGGGTGGAAATGGCGAATGTTACAATTGTGTAAAGTGATCACTTAAGCCAACCATAAAAAGACAGGTCATAAGTCCTGTGTACACCCAAATGACTTCTATACCTACTTTCCCATAATTAATACAGTTTCGTCTCTGTGAGATATCTATAATATACACTAATTGTTTTCAAATGTCCCAATAGATGATTCAAAAAACATATTTATCAATCTATTAGAGGATTCCAATCCATATGATGAACTTGTTAAAGAAATGGTTAAAATATTTAACGTATGCGCTAGTAAAAATTATTTTGAATTTGATAATTGTTTATACGAACGGCGTGATGGGTTACCTATGGGTTCTATACTTTCACCCATACTGGGGGACATGTTTTTGGATAAATTAGAAATAGATCTTTTAAATTATAATAGTCAAATTTTGCATTTTCAGCCGGTATGGGTAGGTTGATGACATATTTTATGTATTTACAAAAGTGCAATGACAATAGTTAAAATTTTCTAGACCTAAACAACATGAAACAATAAATTAGAGTTTAGTATACATGGATATTTGGGAAATAACAATAACCTTGCAGGACTATATTTCTGCTTTGATTATGAGTCAAAAACGTTTGAGTTATAATAACATATCTCCATAATTAATAGTTATGGAGATATGCGACATCAAAGGTTGCAGATAAGCTTTGAATTTTAATTATGTTGGTAAGTAGATAGTATCCTCTGTGAATCCTACCTTGCGAGGAAACAGCGTGAAATTAATTAAGTCAATTAGTTCAACATATTTTTATATATAATAAATATACAGGTATCATTATCAGTTGTTTAATCTATACATGTATACTAACTACTTCATGAGAAAAGACTGCAAATGACTTAAGCATAATCTATTAAAATAAACGCAAGATTCTCAGATTTTAAAATAAAGGTAGGTATATAGAATAGGTAAACGTTGCATTGTATAGAGTCATCACTTAAGCCAGCTCGTACAGGTTGTAAGCCCTGGGCCACCGTATTAAAAGTTCCAAAGAATCATCCAATACGACATCCTTCACATTTTTTTTTTGGTAAAATTGCAGTTCTATGTCGCCATTGATAATATTTCGTCACAAGCTTATTGATAGACAGCACCAGGTGAAATACGAGCAGATAGCCGAGTCGTCAATAATTTTTTTTATATAGTCAGATGTCATCGTCTGCATTTATTTCATGTAAGCAGATTATTTATTAAGCATTTATAAGGCTGATAGAAGGCGTCCCAGTGTACTTAGAATTTTTATTAAAATGAATTACTGTAATGTAAAAAATATTTGTTTAATCTAGAAGGAAATTAATTTTAAATCTCCAATTATTTTCAACAGAAGCTTAAAATATTTATACACCCTAAAATGTGAAATATTTATTTCACATTTTAGGGTGTAAAAACAAAGGCAACAATATAAAAAAAAATAAAAAATAAATTTATTTGCAGTTACCGAGTGCGTTTAAAAAACAGTGTTTTTTAAAAAATAACTTGTAAGTAAAGAAACTGACAGATTTTGCAATAATTATAATAAATTAAGGATAATCGTTTAATTTGTGATATAGATATTGATGTGCATATTCTTAATAAATAATATATATTTTTTTATTGATATTGCTGCCTTAGCTTTCATTTCATTCATACTAATTAATATTAATCACAAAGCGGTGAAATGATTTTCAAAGGCAGCCAAAACTGTCTTACACTTTTATGACAATATTGTGCGGCACTCTGATATCTTGATATTTAAAGGGTACGTAATTTATATAATGATTTTGTACGATATTCAATGAATTCTCAAAAAATAAGACGCCATACTTTTGTTTCTATATTTTTAAGATAAAAAGAATTCGAAAAAACGACATAAATACCTATTGCTTGGTTTTCTTACTTGCAAGTTTATCTTTTTTTGATGTTTTTCACTTAAATAAAAGAGTGTGATATTTTTTTACAGTCCTTATCTTGGGTATTAAATTTAGTACTTATTACATAAAATTTCATAAATGTCAAAAATACACAAAAAGTTTTTTTTTGTAAATGAGGGATGCGAAGGTACACGGAATACGCGTAAAACCAATACAGGTATATACTTACTTTTTTAATTCTAAGTTTAACGCTATGATATGAAAAAATGTAGAACTTATTTGTTGTTCTCTTGGAACGAGGCTCGAACACGCGAGCAACTCCTGATTATAAGCGAGAACCACTAGACCAAAAAGTTATACAACTAAATGAAATAAATTATTTTACTTTTAAAAATTCTATATTTCTTTTGTCATTGAAATATCACAATACACGATATTTTTAGAGTTTGTCCATATCTAGATGAATCACGTAGATTACTATCTTGTCATCGAACAAAAAACATTAATTAACATAAATTATAGAAGTCTCAGACTGAGTTATTTATTAGAGAAATGTGCATGTAAGTCTTTATAGGGTGGCCCAGAGCTCATGACCTGTATGAGTTGGTTTAAGTGATCACTTTACATAATGTAACGTTCACCATTTCTACCCGTAGAACATCCACATATTATCAATTTTTTGATGTTGTATATATTTATGTATGTTCAAAATCACCAACATTCATAAATTCGAATAGACTATGCTAGAGACATCTGCAGTTTTTTCATGGCATAGAATACATAGATTTTGCAGCGGGTAATGTACATAACATACATGCATACGTTTATAAATATATATTGTGTAGGTATATTAACAAAAAATAATTGAAAAACAAATAAAATCAAATTGAAATACTGTGCAAGCTTCTACTTTTCGTATTATGGAAGTTCAGAGTTTTGCAAAAGCTAAGCGAAGTTTAATATCCTATTGAAAAAGCAGTTTACGAGAATAGTATACTGTTGGGGTTTGATATTTCCCCTGGACGCTTTTTGCTTTGATGCAGAAAGGTGTATCTTTGTGTAATCGGGAGATTAGCGCTATCTAATGTATCCCTTCTCTGAGAACTTCCCTTTGAGTGCAGACTTATACCTCCTGATTAAAATATTTTATTAAAGTCAGTATAAATATGCATACGTTGTATAATTAAACGATTTAAAAAATAAGTAAAATATTGTTTATATTGATCTGAAGGAAACATTTTGTATAAACCATTATACAGTATCAAGAGGTTTGAGTCCAATTAAACTTCATAAAAACATTTATTAATGAATTAAGGAATAATACATTAAATAAAAAGGATAACGATGGCATTTAAAAAATAGAGGGTTTTTTAATTAATTTGTACTGCTTGTAATCATTTTAATAAAAGTAAAAGTTTTTGAATTTTTGATATTGGAATTAACGAGCATTTAAGGAGTTTAAATAGCAACTACTATTCTGAATTTTCTAATCATATTTTGGAAACAAAAATATTTTGATAGAAATAAGGTTTATGAAATTTTAAATACGAATAACTTAGGATTATGGTTGGATAAATAATAAATTTTTGATATTAAAAAAAGTGTTAATAGGTAAATAAATATTTTAAATAACCAGGTCCTTTTTGCAATAAGTTACATTTTAAATTTGTTTTTACATCAGTCCTTGATGAGTTATTTATCTCCCATATATTTATTTTTGGAATTTGTTAATGTCCGTTCTTCGAATTTAAATTTTTAGTATATGTTGTATCTTGATGAAAAGATGTTCACTTCGAAACATTAATCATCGAATAAATATAAGTTTATATAAAGTGTTCTCTGGTCTTTAATAAGAAAATAATATATTCAAATTAATAATCTTGCCACAAAGTAAATTTTGTAGTTATTGCATTGATTTTATTTTCAATTTTCGCAAGGTTTTTATCAATTCATTCGACTTGTATTAAAGCGAATGTATTTTTCATAATCGATGATAGTTCAATTTTTTGTAAAAAATAAGTCAGTAATGTTGAGAAAAAAATGCAAACTTTGATATTGCATATCTTTATAACTATTGACATAAGGTTATGGTTGTTAGAACATTTTCGACTCATTATGAAGGCAGAAATTTACCTGTAAAGTTTTTGCTATTAGCTATGAAACACCATGTACAGTGCTAGTATTTGATTATATATAATTACAAAGTAAAGACAATTTATCAGAATTAGTAAAATAGATTGTTACAAAATACACCTGTGTGGGAAGGAGAAATTCGGAGAATAATATACAGTGACAAGATCTATGACAAAACTCCAGAATCTTCCTACATATTGATGTAGGAGGACTTCATCCATCTTTTCTAAATGAAGGCGTTATAAATGCTAAACTTTTTAATCTGATTAGCGCTAACATTCAAAGGTGTGGAAGTTCTTCATTATACTGCGCGATGAAAGTTTTCAAATAAGGAACTAACATATCACTACGCCTTTTTTCAATTTTATTTCTTTATATTCAATTATATTCTTTATATTCAATTATATGTAAGAAATTTTTGCTTAAACTAAACCATAGTTTTAGTAGTTACCTGGATATATTCTTCATGACTGACTATAATACGTGGTAACTATAGAAACAAAATTGCGAAATTCGCTTAAACCCAGGACTGTTACGTGTCACGTGATAAAATTCGTAGACCTCGGAACCCATACGTTCTATACTTGTATGCTAATTTTGTATTGCAAAATACTTGTTTAAATTTTTTATTAAATTTTGTTTTTATACGTAACTAATCAACCAACCACCCTCATATATCCTGGCACACACTTTTGCTTCGACCACATTCGTACATCTTATGCACGCTCTTCAATTGTTGGAGCTTTTAATGCACCACCCTCCAATACTTGGTTTATCTGATCAGGTTCCACGATGCCTTCTGTTCCTGCTACCTTCAAAACTCATTTCATATATTTTCTTAAACATCTTCTCATCGCTCATACGTTTCAAAAGAAAAGACCAACTCAGCGAACCTTTCTTTATTTTATCTATTACGCTGCGGCCAGCAATACATTGACTTGAGTACCTTGTTAATGAAGTGGATATAACTCTCGTTTAGTGATCTGTGGTTTGAGCTCCATTCTAGGATACCAGCAAGTTAGTCCTATTTTCATGACGTAAGCGTTTAGTTAAATTTGAAAATTGTAAGAATATTGTTGCGAAATGTTTTTCGTGTTCGTATCTTTATTAAAACACACAGATTTTATACTATCTTAACTGCTAATTCCCTAGTTGTCATAAAATATTGTTTCGTTGTATTACAATGTGACGCAAGGATTATCTATTAGTAGGTTCCATAAATGATACGTTATCTGTATGTTTTCCTTCAAGGACACACAGAGCACCAAACGATTCTACATTGCCACGGAATCGTGGCGATGGAAGACAAATGAAACACCTGAAATTAATCAACGTTTTTATTTTTAACCAGTCACTGGACACAAACTCAATTGTAACACGTTTAATTATATATAAATAAATAGATTACTTGTCTAAGACCACTAATGAGATTAAGATGATTACACAACTAGTTTCGACAACTACCGATGTTGTCATCAACGGGTGATGATTTAAACGTGATGATTTAAACGTCAGTTTAAATCATCACCCGTTGATGACAACATCGGTAGTTGTCGAAACTAGTTGTGTAATCATCTTAATCTCATTAGTGGTCTTAGACAAGTAATCTATTTATTTATATATAATTATAATGTCATTCCACAAAGTTAACGCCAATTCAATAAATAATGTAACACGTTTCCTTAATTTACACAATTTCGCACTAATCACGCATCTGTGGAATTGATATTTGCCTTTTCAGAAAATTCACCATCTGTGGTCGCATTTATTCACAATTGAACCCTCGACAGGTACTCACTTAATTTATTGTCGCTCGTTACCACCGCTGGTTTGCACTTTGATGGAGTCGCTTCTGTGTAATCACTGAAACATCACAACAAACCGTTCCCCTCAGCGGTGATATAATCCTTTCTATATATTTTCGGGTTTCGAGACGTTTCGCGAATCTAGTACTTAATTCTAGACCTTTTCAGTAATTTATAATTTACTGTAAAATGTGCCGAGTGTTGTAAAATCCCATTTACGTGTAATTCTTTCCGTTTCTACAGTTTCGCGATATTATAAATTAAACTTAGTTACGTTGAAGTACAAAAATCCGTTTTGAATATTATTTTTGTGTAAAGATCACGTTTCAATGAATTAATTGAAAATTGTATAATAAATTTATATCCATTGATCGAAAATTATCTTAGAAATTAATTACTTAATTAGTTTTCAATTTATTTCATCCGCCGGACCGGTTTTCGTATCTCCTTTACGCCTAATCCTCGAGGGCTATGGAGCGATGAGACGAAGCTTCTGGCGAGCTTAATTTAATTATATCATTATTCTCCCTTCATCAGGAGGCGTACGTGATAGATATGGACCCTCTACACCGCAGACTCTAAACGCTAGGAACTACAGAGAATTATCGGTGTAGCCCCATCTTACACTCCTTATCCAAAAACCGAAAGCACGATGAATCAATCCAGTTTTTTCTATGACTTTTCGTGATGTGGTTTTATTTATTTATTTAAATATGTGGTAAATAATAGTATATACAAGAAATCAAAAGAGTTATATTATTATAATATAGCAAAAAATTAAGAATTTTATCAAAAGATTTTTTTAGCGTAGCGCAACTTTATAATGTGCCAAACTACAATATGTGCAAGTGTAACCTAGCCTAGCAGTCTAGGTAAAGGAGAGTTAAATTGCTAGTGAGTTCTAGAATTGTCACAATAAATAGCGTAGATATCCCAGTAGCTCTTACAGGTGCATGAAACACAAACAATCATAGAATATCCGGGGTGTTAAAATGAGAGTTGATAATTTTGTAAAGAAAAATCATATCAGATACAGCTCTCCAGCTGAATAATTGCATTACTCCATTAAAATTGTAATTCTATGTAGTTGAGTAGTGAGTTTTAATCTTATTAGAATGGACGGATGAAATTTTCAGCATTAAAGAAGATATGAGAGAACCTTATTTATGTATTCTTATTAAACCTTCCTCCCCGATGCTGTAAAGTAAGTTGACACAGCACCTAATTATGTGAAAATGTAAATAAATATTCAAAATATAGAATAAATATTTTATGTATTCCTCCGGAATAAATTTAATTTATGTATTCAATAAAATAATGATTGTGGTGCGCAGTACGTAACGCGCAGGGCGCGTGGTGACGTATTACTGATTTACGCTCTGTAGTAGCAGGGCGGATGCTGGCCAAGTTAGACCTGTCTTTGTTGTCGTTCGAAATGATCAATCTCATTTTTTGTATATTTCATCTCTGAATAAGAAAAAAATAAAAAGGAATATACGAAAAATATATTGAGGTTTCGAGATACTTCTTTCATCAAAAAAAAAATGAAATCCTGGGAACATTTCCGCCATTAAAGGCGGGATGCGCAGGCAAGAGAAGCAATGTTCTTATAAATATTACGCTTTGAAACAGTGGCAAAAGGAGCTCCAAGTTAAAATTTGCGATCAGCGAGTGACGTAATACGGGTGATTATCATGTGATAATTTATGGGCGCGAACATTAAAAAAATTCTGATATATGTATACATAATATAATAGAGGAAGATCTGTTGTAGTGAAGGTCCGACGCTTATCAGGATACCCGTTCGTACAGCGCGGGTCTAAGTCTTATGCAATCCGAGATGATGTGTTTATCAAAATTATCAAATCAAACAATCAAACTTCTCAAAAGGATTATTTACTATTTTCAAACGATGAGTATCCTTTGGCAAACTTTTTCACATGAAACTCATAGCGGCGAATACGAGACAACATTAAAAATCGAAGGTCATATTATCAAATCCCTGCAACAGTTGTTGCAACAGATTAGGTACTTAAATGTTTGCAAGTACCTATCTACCTACTAATTTATGTACAAAGTCAGTCGATACATTTCCACATTTAAAATGACTTATTCATTTTCTTCCGGTTAAGATTTTTGTGGTATTATAAATATGTCTCGTGGTTAGTAGCAGAAAATTCCGACAGTCTTCTTCTCATTCAATTTAAAAAGATATATATTCTTTATACTTTAGTGAATTGTCAAGAGTTAAGGAGGTAAGTGACATTGAAGTTTGAATTTTTTTCAATTTTTCCTATTTTTCTATTGTAAAATGTTATACTATTTTGAAAGTAATTTATATTGAATACTAAAAATTAATTTGCATTGACGCAAGTCAAATAAAATCATGCAAAAATCTGGTTCAAATTTAGGATTACAACAATTTCATCAATTATTGTAGATAACGTTGTTTTCTTTTGTGATCCTGAAACGATAAAAGTTATGAAAGATTCACCTCAAACAACGTGCAAAGACAGCAAAATATTTAGTGTGTAGCGAGCTAAGATTAATTTCCGACTAAATTTGGTACGCAGAGTGAAATAACGCAACTGTTTCGTAGGCTTCCACCTTAACCAACCACCAACAAATTTCTGAGACGCGAGATCAAAGTCTTTCTCACACGTGTATATTGTACATGCACCATTAGCTTTAGCACCCAGATAGGTATTTGTTCCAACCAAGAAGCGGCGTAAATTTGTTTCACCTAATATTGCGAGTATGATGAAAGCCTGATGACTTGGATTCACTGGACACCGAGGGCTCAAGATTACCATATTCAAATTTGAGGAAATTTCCGTAGGTAGGCGTCCTTTCAGATGACCACAAATTACTAATAGATGGTTGGGCACGATCATAGAAGATTCCACCCTATTTGGTGCTACTTCCCGGAATGAGAATCGTCATTCTTCCGGAAAATAATAATTTGGTCACCCTGGATTTAAATCGCTGTTCGTATAATGTAACTGATAAATTATGAATGAATAAACTCGAAATAAATCTCTTCGTAAAATTAAAACCACAAACAAATTAGCACAGTTAAAAAGTGATAAAAAAAGATGACCAAAAAAGACTTTGCTATAAAAATATTATTAAATTACGTCGAAAATAATATACTTTTAATTAAACTTTTGAATTACAGTCTAACATTATTTACTATGTCAGAAATTTTGGTATCGTGAAATATAAATTTTATTTAATAATTCTTTGATAATGAAAATATTTTTGTGCAAGTGTTCTTGAATGAATGAACTTTTATGCAGAGTATTTATATATATATATATATATATATGAAGCGAGTCAAGCCTGTGAGAAAGAACAGCGCCATCTAGCGTAACGTTTTGGTTGATATTTCAACAAAGAGATTTATGTTATTTGATTTTCATGCCAACAATTGCGAGAGATATGAAATTTCTTTTAATGTTATCAACAACCATAAAACAGTTAACCAATTGCTTCTCCCTCATTGCTTGCTGCTAGGCCCTACGGGTGGCTATACTGGCCGTTTCGCGGCCATTGGTGTCTACAATTAGCTAACGGTTGTACCGGCCACTGCGCTGCTATTAGTGTTTGCAATTAGCTATCGCTTATTTTCTGTTACTTTTCATACGATTTGTTTTTTTTGAAACTGGTAATGGCAAAACGACGCATTACATACCGCGTTTTTGAAGCAAACATAATATAAATTATCATTATATATTATGTGGATGCTTCGGAGATCGATACATAAATATACTTGCCCGCAGAAATAACAAAATTGACGTGGGAACATAAAATTTTCAATATATCTAGCCTTTAAGTGAATATTAAATATTAAATAATATAAACGTAATATTTTTACGCATTAAATAAAACCTAAATGCATTTTAAAATAACCTATATACCTTGTTTATTAAAAAAACACACAACTTGATTTATCGTTATGCTGGCATTGGAATAAAATTACTCGAAAATGTGTCATGCATACCTGCATATACATTTCCAAACATATGTTTTCCAGTTATAACCTGATCACCAGACTTTGTCAAAGCCTCATTCATCATCATCTCCAGTGGAAATCCGTTAATTGTTTTGCCGTAAAAATCTCCATTGACTTTAATCTGGCCTCTGAAAGTCTTGTGACCTCTGACATCAGAAGGAGAAGATCTCTTGACAACGAAGCTGGAGTAGTCCTGCCAGTTAATACCATTTACTTGCTGCACGTTGAAGACTTCTCCCAAGACGGCGGGACCCAGGACCGAGACGTCAACGTCCGTAAAGGATTCATGCATCATTGAGGCTATAGTTGAGAATGAACCGCTTTCGACATTTATGGTGTCGGCTAAAAGAAAAAAAAACGTTAGTTTTCATGATTCAGTTGATGTGACTAAGGGCTGTCAATTTTAATGTGTAAGAGTTCAAAAATAGGTACATCTGAAATGCAAGAGAAGATATGAGAAAAAGTGGTGAATTTCGCTTGCATCGCACGATCGCCTAAAAATATTACTTCTTTTGAACGAGCAGAGCATGGCTATACAAGTTGCGTTAAAAAAATAAAAATACTATCTTCACTCGTGAGACGTATGTCTATATATGGCACCTTGATGAATAAAATAAGATATTTATATATTTCTTACCGAAAACACTGTCGTGGAACGTGACTGAATGAAGTGTTGTGGGAAGATCAACCCTCACTGCGCTATTCACGAAGTTTGTCCAGTGCACTCCATTAATGACGTTAGCCGTGACGTCACAGGACGTCTGCAAGTCCCCAGTAATGCGAACTTTTTCCAATCTCAGCGCACCTAACAACATATTATGAATACTGGAAATAACTAAAGCACTTCTTCAGCTTTTTTCTATCCACTTTTGGACGAAAACCTCTTCCAAATTTCATTTTCGAACGGTTTTTTCACGCTCACCGTAAGGGTTGGTTTATTTTATTTCAGCCGCCCTTAACACAAGGAACATGCACCGTTTTAGCCGCCCACTCTGGATCAGAGGCTACATACCTGTTGGTCCGCGAGAGGTTTTATATTTCCCTCCTACCCCGTATATATGTAGGTATCTATAAAATGTTCCCCTATCCGTTAAACGGGGACGCGTCTCTTAGCCGTTAGCGCTAAGTGCCAAAATTAAATTTTAAGGCAAGTATACAGATTTGTATTATATGCTTTCGCCAATACATGAAATATTGCACCGAAGTTCTATCTATGTTAATTTCCTAGTTATGTATATAAGAATGCATATTGCACAAGTATTAAGTGCCGCGCTATTTTTTACTCCCTTTCTTTTAACTCGTAGCGTCTGCTCCTCTGTTGTCTGCCGAAAAAACTTTGGATCGATTTTTAACCCTTTTCCCGTGATCCAATCGAGCTGAAACTTTGCAGGCAGACGCATGGCGACGATAAAAATGATCTTAAAAAATTAATAATTATAATATGATTTTGGATTTTTCAAAATTTTTATGTTTTTTTCAAATTGGAATATATACAAATGAGTAAGGAGCCCGACACGTGCAGTAGACGGGAAACCTGTTTCAATGAGAAAGGGAGTATAATAAGAACTAGGTTTTAATGGTTAGTTAATAAACAAGACTGAGTACCTCACGTGAGGTGAGGTACCGGCGTGTAGTAGAGTTGAAAAAAATTATGAAAAAGGGTGTAAAATAGTACATACAAAGTAAAAATACCATATTTAATTTTTACTTTGTATCTTCAAATGAACCTTTTGGTAGGTACTTAGTGCTCTATTAATTTTTAGTATTCATATGCTTATATGCGAAAGTACTACAACTGATTTCTATATGGAGAATAAATCACATAGACAATAGGTATCTAACAAACTTAACTTACTTGTCATCACGCCGTTTGTAGAGTAGTAATAGAGGGGATGGAGCGCTACACTCTTTTTCCACGATATACAACTCTCGCCTTATCACTTTAATTCACCCTTATTTAGATCTCATACATTATGATTCAATATGATGGTAAAATTAACATTTTGTAATATCAATAAATATTATATAATTAATAGTTAATTTTGGAAAAAAGTATTTACATCCAGTTGTGATCATGCAACCTAATATTGTGCTGATAATATTTCCCTCGAGAGCTGAGTAAATTGGTTGGAATTATCTGAAAGGAGCTTTGATGGGAGATTGACGCGAAGACAATTGAAATGGTGAATATATTTAATAACGAAGCTCAATTAAATATATGTCAATCTGGTTTGTGCGCTCCTACCATGACAGAATGCCCCCTAAACATTTTTTTTAAGATACATTTCTTAGAGGAAAAAAGCAATCATGTACGGCTTTGCTATGAAATACGTCAAACTACAGACTCTAAGGTAAAGAAAAACTCTATGTAAAAAAATATTTCCAGTTATTCTATGAAAATTCTTTACTATGTCCTAAGATGTTCTAATATCTTGTTCTTAAGGGGGGGGGTAAGGTATTAAATTTTTTTTGTGCATTTTATTTTAAATTTTTTAAAAGAATGTATAACATCGCAAGAATATTGTATCAAAATTTCAAGTCAATTGCAGTAAAATTGATGAAGTTATGAACATTTGAGCGATGCTCAGACTGATTTTCTATACCTGCTCGGGCATCTGAGGGACCCGCTACCTGATGATTACGCGCTATTGTATTGGAAGAGTTTTGTGACAAAAATATGCTCTAGATCTTCTTGATGAAAGCTTTTTGCTCTATGGACCTGGCATAGACGACTATGTGTAAGTATAAAATAATTGTCGAGTTTTATTTTGAATTTTATAGTGAGCAAAACTTTAAAGCGTTTTTCTGAAACTTGTCATTTTTGAAGTCCGTGTACGCCATAACTCAAAATCTACTGAACCGATTGTTTTGAAATTTCGCACAGAACTTTTTCATATTATTCACGAAGTAATCCTGGAGCTTTTTTTTAAAAATAATTATTAATTTTACAATAACAAATTGGCGTTACATTGAAAACCATCTCCTTTAACAAGTGCATTTTGATTTTTTTGTTTCAGATGATTCTGTGTCGATATGATGTACACCGCAAAACAATTTTTTTTCTTGGCGCCTCACTTTATTAAATATAAATATTTTGCAATGATTTTTTTTTATAATAATACTTAAAAAATGTGTTATTATATAAAAATAGTTATTATATAAAAAACAAACAAGGACTACCTGTATCGCCAACAAAAATCTTGAAAATATGCATTTTTTTCACCGAATTAACCTTACCCCCCCTCTCCCGTAAGATGTACTAAAGTATTAAGATGTTCTAAAAAAATATATTTCTTTAATAAAATTCTTAATTATGCGTTCATCATTGAATCATTTAATATAATTCTCTCTCTCTAAAATAATACAATAAAACTTCTATGGTGCCCTTTTTATGATCTTCTCCTTCTTCCTCAGTCATTTCTCGACTGTTGGATAAAGGCCTCTTCTAAAGCTCTCTAATCTTATCTTCTTTGGGCTTTTCTAATGGACCCACTGCCCGCAACGGGTATATCATCGACTCACCTTTTTTTATTCTGGCCTCTCTCTCTTTTCAATTCCCATCCAGAATCCAGAGGCAATGGGCATCCAGAGTTCTGCTGTGGAGACATTTTTATAATTTTCATGCAAAAACCATTGAACGTGTCTGAATTCATGCGTTACATTAAGCTCAGACTGAATTTTCCAATTGAATATATTGAGTGTTATTTTTCATTGTATCAATAATTAAACTTTGTGGTTTGTTTTTTGGGGTGTGTACACCACATATCAACCTTGACGATGAACCCTGCAATCTGGGCGAAAAAAATTGGCATAATACCCCAGAAAACGCAAATCAGAAGATTCAGAGTGGCTGTGGAAACCTAAGAACCTTAATAATCTTACCAATTAAGAATATAACTCGCCAGTCTGCAGAATTGGAGACTTTTGGTAACTCATTACACGGGTGTCTGTGTGTATGTGTCTCGGGCCACCACAGTCATGATATTAAAATAATATATTTAAATGTGTAATTTCAAAGAACATTTAACCATTATTTTGAATGTTCTGATAACTTCATTAATTTACTATATATTATATTATCAACTACCTCATTTAAAAAATATGCCTGTTCTCAAGCTTCTCTACACAATATTTTAACTTTGATTTGGCAGTCATAACAAAAGGAAAAATAATGCTGTTGCATATGTTTTGATTGAACTAAAACTGTTTTTGTAGGTATTTAAATATTGGTGTTTCTTTCTTTTAATTCTAACTAAGAGATTTTAAAATTTTTATCTCCATTATATATATATTTTTGTAAAGGGCTTTGTGCCGTATATATATATATATATATATATATATATATATATATTGAAATAAAAAAATAATGATATAAGAAATTTACCTGTAAATTTCATATTGCTACTGTGTTTCAAAACAACATCTCGCATGTTCACGTTGTTCATTGATTCAATCTGAAGATTACCAACAATCAACTGGTCTAAAAATGTTTTCTTTCCCGTAACACGGAATCTGAAAAAAATTCTATAATTTTTAATTTTTCTTATTTTCTAGTTGTTTAAAATAAAATACTGGAGACGTATAACGCATTTACCTTTTATAATTGTATTATTTATAGATGGCAAGACAATGATTTTTCCAATGAATACAATATAATAATTCCATACCGGAAAGTGAGGAGAAGTACCAATGTAGTGTGAAAATAATGAGTGTAAATATAATTGGACGCAGTTATTCGGAATGTAACCAACCTACAAAATGAGTTATTTATGGGTTTCGATAACTCAATACGATACCTTTATGTACTGAAAACGTCCAAGGTGATATAGTTTTTCGTAAATTCAATGTTTTTCTTACCCACTTTTTGACTGTTTTCTGCGGCTTCAAATTTACAAATTCTTGGCAAACAAAAATATTGGTTAAAAACATCCACGTAGGATGAAAGTATTATGCAAATTTTTTTTTCTACTATTACTACACGATAATAATTTTGTAGAAAACGTACAAAGAGATTGAGCGTTTTCTATGCTTTATCAAATTCATAGATCATAGAACCCATATAGTAAAAATAAGTACTATTTTTCGTACACTTAAGACATTTTGTAGAAATAATCCAATGGGTAAAATGTGTCATATCTTCTTAAAGAAATTTTTTCTTATTATTATTATTACCCTAAAAATACATTAAAAACACATCTTCAATGAGCCCTATGCAAAAAAATATGCAATAATTAATTAAAAATATCGACGTATTACATTTTTTAGGTTCAAATTTTTACAAGCCATTTTGCTAGTTCCATTTTTTTTGGGTTGGATGCTTTCTGCATAATTATATCCAATTATCCATCAAAAACGAGGAACGTGGTGCTGATGGGCCACTATAAGTTACATATTTAAATAACTAAGGCTGTCTGAATACCCCATCTAGTTTTAAATAATGGCTAAGATGCTTTTGAAGATAACATGATATTATAAATCAAATTTTGTTATTAAATAAATATAAAATACGTTTAAAACAAAATTAAGCAAATGTGGCATATCAAAAAAAATATACTGTCCATCAACAAGTGATGAGATATATCACCTCACTGTTGATATTTTTTGTTTCAGAATATCTTGAGTATGTTATGTGAAGAATGTTGCTTTAAAAACGTTTCAATGGCGAAATATATGCTGGTTTATGAGAATAAAAAGGTTTTCGATTGCATGTGGCGGTAGTAGAAATATAACTCACATACGATGTGCAAGTTAAACATATGTTTATACAACTTGCAATTTTTTTTATGGATGTGTTAGTCTATAATGGGTAGAATTGTGAACGTTACATTGTGTAAAATGATCACTTAAGCCAAGATCGTTAGTCTTATTAACACCCAAAAAAGACTTCCATACCAACTTTTCAATATATAAAAAATATAAATATACGTAAAGAAATAGAAAAAAATAGATCAATAATATAACAGTATTTTTGTATACATTTTTTACACTTCAAAGGGTCAATTACTAATGGCCAATTAATGCAAATAAATAAATAATTATGCCCAATAACAGAAACGACACACATCAAAAAAACACCCAAGCTTGAGTTAATCACATAAACCTAGAACCCTCGGTGTGAAAAGCCAGTGTCAAGTCCACTGGACTATGAAGGCTGCCTGTGTATAGTTCATTTCCCGTATATGATATACCATTATCATTACTCTGCTCAAATACTATCCTCCATTCGATTCCTACCATAAGCAGTATGGGAGCACTACTAGCTTTAGTACTAGCTTGCTAATGCATATTGCTAAGCATAATGTATATCGTTGAATACGCTTTCGCTCCTTCTTAGTTTTGGCATTGCCAAGATATATACATAAAATTAATAAAGCGGCATTTTATCTAAATTTATATTTTTTAATAGTATTGATGAATTCGGCGTTAATACTGTAGAGATTATTAATAAGAATTAAAACAAACTGTGTTATCTCTGCTCGATAAAATAGTTGAAAATCTTTCATCATCATCTTCTATTTTTTCATTTTAAGACACTTAAAATATGTAATAATGTGATAAATATAATCTAGAGAAATACATAAAATATAAAATTATTATATTTATTATTAGCTACACATAAATTATTCACAGAATGAGTGTAAATTTTATATATTTTTTCAATAAATGAACACATTCATAATATCAGAAGCTCTATTTATTCATGTTTATATTAATAGGTACTCGTGTAATATTAATATATAAGTCAATTAATGTATATTATGGATGTCTCACAGAGACGAAACTGTATTTTATTATTATTGTGAGAAAGTAGGTATAGAAGTCATTTTATGGTGTATATCGGACTTACGACCGATCGTATGGTAGGCTTAAGTGATCACTTTACACATATGTAACGTTCGCCATTTCCACCATGATAGAATATACCATGTCTTACTAATTTTTGAAAGTTGTATATATTTGGATTATATGACACACATCATGAACGAATTAATATATAAGTTTTATTTTTTAAGTGATCAAGAAGCGTTTACGATCTACCAAAATGGTGCGTATTTTCTTTTGCGCCTTTTCGGCGGAAAAACATGACGCCTCACAAAAAACCCGAAACAGGGCGCTTCATAAAATTTTCACCGAAGTCTGGATTCAACGGCATTCGAACACGTGATGTAGAATGTGAAATTAATAATGAAGTATCTACTCTAGAGACTGTGCTAGAACGTTCTGTGCTGGTTTTATTACCGCAAATAAGACGGAAAGCGCATTGCAATTCATTACAGGGAATGTAAAGCTCTCAAACTAGCGTTCAGTTACATAATGGAAGCTCATGAAAGCCATAACACAAGCATCTCTAAGAAGAAATGCAATGATCAATGACAAATGAATGCAGCGCAGCTTTTAAATACGAAAAACTACTTAAAAAATTGAAATATCATTACCAGATGAAATATATGTATGAACACATGTCATAGGAAGAACCACAGAAGTCTGTAGCACTCTTCATTCGAATAAATGAAAGAAACTGATTTAGACCATAAGGAACCTCGATAAGAACCAATATTTTGATAGATCGATTGCAGTAAATCTATTTATTTTATTTAATTATTCATTTAAACAGAATTTTTTAAATGTTTTATATGTACCCACGCGGCATCGCGTGATGCGTAGATTTTTAGTAACTTATAGTAATATTTTATAAATTTGTGTATTAACTTACATCTTCTCTGCAGAAAATATTTAAATATCTCTTACCGTTAAGGCAGCGTTCATAAAAAAAGCATCGCTCAACCATATATTATCGTCTCCCACAGTATTTTTATACCGAATTGGTGGCCCTACGATTAGTTTTTACTTATACATTCTGTTTTCACAGTGACATCTGGCGTGAGTGTGTCTGAAGCATGCTTAGATCTAGTCTTGGTAGCGTGAGTGACTGACATTTTTAAATAAATGTATAATAAATATAACCCACATTAAAAGTATAGAGGTATAATTATCAGCTACAAAATCTATGTAACTGTTTCATGATAAAGACAACAGATGCTTCTAGTATAGTCCCTTCAAATATATGAAAGGTTTTAATATGGAACATAAATACGACTTTAAAAAAATTGACAATATGTGGATTTTCTTACGATGAAGTTGGTGAACGTCGCATTGCATAGAATGATAACGTTAGCTAGCATATACAGGTTGTAAGCCCTGAACTATATAACATGAAAGACTTCCATAGATGTTTTCCATATGAATAACTTCATCTCTGTGAGATTTATATATATTTTTTTAATTTAAAAAAAAATAGAGATGTGAACACGGAATACGTGTCACATCAATATTCTTACTATTTTCAAACTAAGCTAAACGCTTGCGCTATGAAAATAGGACTAACTTGCTAGTCTGGAGTGAGGTTGGAACCCGCGACCTTTGGATCACGAGGCGAGTGTCCTAACCACAAGACCAACAAAATATGAAATGCAATATAAATTATATTAATTAAACGTACAATTTATTTATTTATTTTTGATATCGTTATCTCTATAGCTATGCCACATGCGATTAAATGTATAATTAAATCAATTTTTGGCAAAAAAAAAACAGCGCCCATGAACTATTCACTTCTTTATGAACCATTTTTATCTGACTGGCATTTTAAATTTAGTTACTTTAATTTAGTTATCTGGGGTAAGTAAGAACAAAATTTAGTGGAGAAATTCTATCACACCTCCAATATACTGACGCCTGTGATATGTTTTTGTAAATTACCGAGTTAATACAAGCGACAATCTCTCGACGAAATTTTGCTTATGAAACCGGTCTCTGCTTGAATATTGATAAGCTCAAGACGATGACGATACAGGTAAATCTTCTACCGATTAGACTTGCCATAAAGCAAATTGAACGTAACTAACACTTTGGCCGTGCCCCAGTATTAGATTTGTCAAAAGAAGCGGATATAATTTGGCAGGGCTTGTTTCAAAAACCTCAAGATTCAAATTAATTATGCCACAAAGCCTTAAAGGATTACACCAAGGGAGCCTGAAATTTAGGCTAAAATTTGGTGATTTTTTTACAAGGATATGATTAATTAAAAAAATATTGGCACTTAATAAAGTACATACAATATTAAACTATTATTTTCGTCACTAGAGTCTAAAACTCTTGAACGATCCACATGAATCTAGAATTAAATAGACTATTCTCGAAGAAGCCATAACCATTATGATATTTATCACAAAAAGTATGGAGAAGCAGGTCGAACATTCGCGAAACTAACATTTTTTTACAAAAGCGATGCCACCGCGCGCGAATACACTGATGTTGTGACGTTTATGCGATCACACAGAAAAAAGCGAATCCGTAAAGGGACGATCGAGTGTGACTAGTGCGTGCGACCAGCAACGTGAATAAAACGTTTAACAGACGTTCGAATATTCAGGAAAGACAAGTGATAATTAGTACGAATAACGAAATTTAGTGTGAATTAAAAAATGGTGTTCTGATTAAATTAGTTTCCAAAGACTTTGTGAATTTATTTATATAGTTAGTACATTGATGATTAATTTTAAGTGTTTAATTCGTCAAATGAATTGGAATTTTTTCAAAAAATTCCAAAAAATTGGAATTTTTTGAAAAAAAAAACAGTCATGTATTTATTGAGAAATTTAGTATCTCGCAGAATCAAGAATTCCAGAATCGTCGACAACGCAAACTGCCATCGATATTTCCAAAGGTCTTCCTTACGTGGAGGATAAACCGTTTAAGATCGACAGATGGTAGACCGCACTGTCAAATTATCGGAAAATGGCTTTATTTTGGAAAGGTTAACAGATGTAGGCTTGATAAAATAACCGCAGCTGGTTAGCCACGGTTATAATTATAATAATAACTTACAGGGGCGTCCATGTGTGTTAAAACGTAAATTAATCGATCGATATTGTGAGACGTCACAATGATGAAACATAAACAGGGTGATAAAATGTGAATTAGTAATTATGAAAAGAGTTGTCCAACATGGAACAATATTTTAACTCATTATTATTTATTTAGATAAAATATAGAAGTCTCACAGAGATGAAGCTATTTACGTGAGAAAAATGCATGAACGTCTTTTTATAGGATATCCCAGGGCTCACGACCCGTATGAGCTAGCTTAAATGAACACTACACAATGCAACGTTCGTCAATTCCATCGAAAGAACATCCATCCACACGTTACAAAGTTTTTAAAAGTTGTCTATAATGATAATGGTAACGATACCTCTATATTTTTACTATAACGAGTATATAAATTGTATTATATAACAAATAAAATAAATATTTATTTCTGTCTGATGTACTGATTAAATGGGTGGATCAAAATAAATGGATGGATCAAAATGTTGGTTCTTATGAAGTGAGTGAAATCAAGAATCTAAGCTACTTAAACGTTTTTTTTTAATACTTGTATGATAGATTACCATGCAATTTATCAGGTGAGTACCTTAAATGAAAGTGATCTTCTGTATGATGCTTTTAATGATGTCAATAAATACATAAAACATGGTCGCTTAGTTCGTTTAAAAAGCTGCACACTACGCATTATAGTGTGCCTATTCATCACATTCGTTATTCTTTTTGTGACATGGAATAATGATCAATAATGATTCTTACAATTTTGACCTCCGATAACACTTGTCCTTCCTTTGCTGCGGTAATCGCATTCTCTCAGGCAGTATCATAAATGGGAGTAAAATTATTAAACCTATTAAGGAGAACGGAAAAAAAAGAGACCCTATAAATGGAGTCGCCAGTTATACACATATGAATATCTCAATCATGATGGCTTAGTCATATATTGCGAATACCAAAGCTACTACCGGAATGCGTCTTGTCGGCAATTCGAGAAAAAAAGCGGCTTATGGATCGCCTCAGGCTTAGCTCTAATATTTAGTAAAAGAGATTGTACTAAGACAGATTAGACCTTCATAGATCAATAGCTCATATCGGCGCAATGGAAAAAATGGAAATGTCAGGTTACATCTGTATATCCAAGCTATATATACAAGCCACCATACATATACCAAGCTATCCAAGCTATATATACCAAGCTGTATATACAAGCTATCTGGATATGGGGAATGCAAGTAACGAAGATAATGATGGCTAACCCATAATTCAAAAATATAAATAAGAAATGAAGATTGAATAAGAAAAACTTGGATAAATGCAATTGTTATATGGAATGCAATGGAAAAACAGGATAACGTATTCCAAATCTTCAACAAATGACAAAACGACACTTGATTTACAACAGAAATCTTCTAAAAAAAATGTAGTTTACTTTTCAAAATACCACTATTATGGTGGTTCACATATAACGATGTTAAATATTGGATTATAGTAATTCAATAGTTATCAGTGATGTATAAAACACGTTTCTTCAATGTAAAAAAGTGGTGAAGTCACCCTGCTAATTACTATTTCTTCAAGGTGGTCGAAGGTATGAAATAAAATTACAAAAACAATACGAACTACACATAATCGAAGTCAAGAATAATTTAGAAAGAACTCGCACACGCGAATTCGAGAACATTTATAAATACGCGACAGCATTGCGCTAAGGGTACAACTGTTTTGACAAGCAAAGCAAGAACATAGAAAAAAAATTGTGAAAGCGATGGCCATTGCAAATTATAATTGGCTGGCGAAATAAATTACGAGAGTAACTACCCAGCATTTGATAGTGAATAAATGCGAAAAGAGACGGATTAATACTTTGGAAAACTTAATACAGTATCCCAAGGAAAAGCAAAAGTCTCTCGATAATGACAATTAGTGCAAATAACATAATTATGATTACATTTAAATTTGTGTCCAATGATTTTCCAGTGTTTCATTTGTCTCCCACTGCCAGGATGCGGTGATAAAACAAGACCGAAGTAATATAATTAATTAGAAATATTTTTTTATCGTATGATGGGGTCTACGGTTTAAATAAATATATAAATAATAATTTCCATGTGCAACTAATCAACATACTGTCCGGTTTTCTTCACAGCTGATCTTTCCATTTCTTTGATGATGGAACAGTCTCCTTCTCCTACGAAGTTGACATCACCACGGATCTTAGCATCTTTGAAGTGCAGCGAAAATTTTCTATCAGCTCTATCTGATGATGACGATAATATTTCTTCGACTGGAAGACCGTTGATGTTTTGAGCAAGTATCTGTGGTACTGAGACGCCTTTTGTGAAAATGACGTCTTGTGGAATAACCTGGAAAAACATGAAATGGACAAGTTAGTTTTTACAGTAATTAATTACAATTTTTGTCTTTTTACGAAAACGTAAATGATTCTTCTATATGCAGTTTTCTGGAATATTCTGCCGTGTATATGTGACCTCTCTGGCCGATGTCTCGGATCCCATTACGGGGTTCATCATCAGGGCTGATATGATGAGTATGTGTTGGTGTGTAGGCTAAGTGCTGTACCACGGTATCACCGCACACTACATAAAGACATGCACAAACCAGTACTTCGGCACACCCTGACTTTGGTACGGTATTGCAAGTCAGTAATTAATTCACACATCAACACATACTAATCATATCAGCCCTGATGATGAACCCTGCAATGGGATCCAAAACTTTGGCCAGAGAGGTTACATAAAAACGGCAGAATATCCCAGAAAATTACACAGAGAAGATTCTGAAGAGCAAATCAATGCAAAAATATGACTTTAAAAAAGTCGAACCTATGAAATAATTGATATAATAATATATTGACATGACGACATACTAGTCTAAGAGCCCGCGACGCCCAGACCTTCGTTATATTATAAAAGCTGAAAATCCTTCTATACATGTCTCCTATACAGGTATAAGCAAACCCAGCCTATACAACCTGGGTCGCGGTGGCTTTGGCAGGTAACAGGTAGTAAAGGTGAGTAAAATTGTGTTTCAAATTTGTGATAGTATAAAACTTAGTTTTCATATATTTTAACTTACAATCATATTAGAAACCGCCTTCTCTATTGGCGGACACTTCGGGCGGTAACAACCCCTTTCCAGACACCCTTACAGTATGATTATTTATAAATCTACTTTCGTCATAGTATAAAATTTGGCTTTTATATATGTTATTCAGAAAACTATACGAATAATGTTTCCACAATCCCCAGTCACTTTCGATGGTTCCCCTATCTTCCCAGGCACATTGAAGTCTACTCCTGGCGTGCGCGCGATGAATATACATGTACGTTGGTGCGAGTGAAATAGCATGATCGGTCCACGGCGATCTCTTCGAAAGCTGAATTAATGGAGGACAGCGATGAACGGAAGAACGTTTTTAATAGTATTCAGAAATATATATGCAGTGTATATAATGCTCGGAATGTAATTGATGTTGATGCTGCTAGAGTTCAGATATTTATAGACTCGTATAAAGTATCTGATATTAATGAGGCTTTCAATCGAAAAAAATTGAGAAATTTTGATGCTAGCAGTTTACCACCTTGTAAAAATGAGCTACTGCAGCATTTTTTACGAGCTAATTATATTTGTGCGATTTGGAACAATGCTCACTTAAGTAAACCTACTTCACGTAAACCTGAAAATAATGGCTGGGTACTGGAAAGCGGTCAATACCATTTTAAATGGTTTGAAGGAAATCAGCTACCTACTTATGTCAGTGATTCTCTACAAACTTTGTCAGGTATGTTATAATGTTCAATGTTCATAAACAAATTATCGGCTATTCATAATTGTTCTAACTTGCTTTAATTATTACAGAAGCTGTTGAAGATAGTGACATTGATGAGGACGAATCCACAGAATGGAGTAGTGATGAAGATAATGGAAATACCGACGATGACGATGGAAATAATTAATTTTTTTTTAAAATTTAACAATACATTTTTTTACTTTGTTTTGTAATGGCTATAATTAAAAGTATAATTTAATTCTTTTTCCATTGATTTCATTACGATCTAATTTATTTTCTCTCCTTATAATAAAACCAACATACATACAAATTTATCTCCTTAACTTTAAACTTCAAGAATTTTATCATCGACTGCCGATTTTTCTTATTATTTTCTGCACAATACTTAAAAAAAAATTATCGATGGATATTTTTTAACAACTTTCTTAAATCACAACTTGATTTCATAAAATTCACTTGAAAAAATTCAAATTTTAGTTGAATACAAAATTTAATTATAATTGCAAAAGTTAATAGCGTAATGAATCGCATTATTACATTGTTGATTTCTTAATTTGTTGATATGAAAATTTTTTTACATTATTTTTTTTAAATTTACAATTTTAATCCGTTATTAATCTACATGATTAATTTTCTTGATAAATTTTGAGTATAGATCGCGCTATTTCACTTGCACCAACGTACATGTATATTCATCGCGCGCACGCCAGGAGTAGACTTCAATGTGCCTGGGAAGATAGGGGAACCATTGAAAGATGCTGGGGATTGTGGAAACATTATTCGTATAGTTTTCTGAATAACATATATAAAAGCCAGACTTTATACTATGACGAAAGTAGATTTATAAATAATCATACTGTAAGGGTGTCTGGAAAGGGGTTGTTACCGCCCGAAGTGTCCGCCAATAGACGAGGCGGTTTCTAATATGATTGTATGTTAAAATATATGAAAACTAAGTTTTCTACTATCACAAATTTGAAACACAATTTTACTCACCTTTACTACCTGTTACCTGCCAAAGCCACCGCGACCCAGGTTGTATAGGCTGGGTTTGCTTATACCTGTATAGGAGACATGTATAGAAGAATTTTCAGCTTTTATAATATAACGAAGGTCTGGGCGTCGCGGGCTCTCAATCTATACGGGAAGATACATTTTAAAAAGGATATACTAGTTTTAAAACTAAATTTTGTGAATAATTTTATTGGCATAGTGGTCATGACGCTCACATAGTGGTCTGGTGTCGCTGAATTGAGCAACATTTTGGATACTAGCAAATTAGTCTTTTAATAGCACAAGCATTAATTTGAAAATAGTAAAAATATCGATGTGAAACTTATCGAGTTTTCGCGTTTCTATGTTCTTTTAAAAATAAATTTAGTGTAAAGTAAAGTGCAGAGAAAAAATATGTAATATGCTTGTATATGGTTATGCAATAAAAATATAATTTCAACAATTCCGCGATTTTCTAAGTACAAATAATCTTATGTTATTATATTAATAACAAGAAAACACTTTGTATAAAACCACTATTTTATTAAATTAATTTTCAACATATTCTGCGACCAATAATTCCTTCATCATGATGCAACGTTTTCTAATAATTAAAATTGGAAGACGTTAATAAGGACACAAAATAAATACTTGTCTAATTTATCTACGAATGTTAATCTGGAACTCATTCCTTAATTGAATTTATTGATTTGTGAGTATTTATTTTTGTTCTGAATATTATTTACAGTTTATTTTATAATTAAGGTATTTTAATAATTAATTTATCATTTAAATGGACCAAATGACGAAGTAGATGTGTAACGCAACCACTTTTAAACGTTCACATGAGCAGATCACCGGAGTACAATAATTTTGGTTATGAATATTGTATAAATATAATATTGTAACGAGATGCTAAAAAGAATTACGTACTCCTGTCACTTGTCACAAAACTATCGAAACATTGATAACACCCTAGGGTGATCTACAATCTTCGTTAAATATCTGAAACATTTGAAAAACATCTAGAAGCCTCGAGAATCTTCTCCTAAGCATTATAAAGAACGATAGAACCAGCATTTTTATTTATAAATAGAAGCGCCGGCCGCGGAGCAGAGAAGTAGTTGTTGTTATTACGTTGACAGTTCATTACCATGAAAAATTATTGCGAAGTGCGTCGCAGACGATGCCCAGGTGTGCTCAGTCATGAAATTGCGAAGCGACAGATATCGAAGAGAATAATCGAGCGAAGTTGAAAAGGTGAAATAAACCGGATGGATTTACTGCGAGCGGAAACTGGATAGAATGTTCTAGTGAATGTTAAATAAATTGTTCCAGCGATAATACAATATACATTTACGAGTAATATACTGCAAAATGGTGTAATTTAAAGAATGGCATTAAGTTTCATAGTGTAAAGTTAGTTTGTATATTGAATCGTTAATTAATCAGCAATTCCTCCAACAGCCACGACACATGACAATATCATTATCTGTATTACTGTTTCGTGTCTAATTCTATTATCTTGTATTGTTTGCTTTTGATGAAAGTGAAGCGGTTTTGTATGGACGCCTCTCCTCCCCGGACGCCGCGACGCTTACACTCATATGAGTTTAAGTGGCGTGGGGAGGATGAATACTTTAGAATAAAAATGCCGCATTGGGTGGCGAAAGTTTAGGGCCAAAATAGGAGCTATTGCTCATAAAACGGCCTTGGGTGCATGGTGGATCCCCCTTCAGTTTTCACTGATTATTATTATTTATGTCTCTTAGTATGTCACTTAGTTTTGTATGTAAAAGAGTAATCAAATTGAGATAGTAATGCAAATATATTACTTGGAATATAATATGCATAGTAAATAACAAAATAACTCTGCGTGAAGTTTGAATGAGATGATAAGAAACTTTAGGATGTGGGCATATTAATGACGTGTGTTTGGTACAGATTGGATATCTTTGAAGCCGCGATCTTGGTATTGTTGACCATTAGAATATAATCACATACATATGATATTTTCCATACAACTTTAATTATCACAGTTACATTCTGTAGATTCTAAAAGTGGTAGTTTTTGTTTTAGTTTAACCTTAGGAAATCCTAGGGACGGACTTGGAAATTTTATTATTTTTATATATTTTTTTGTATTATTACAATACTTCACAACCAACTATCTGGTAATATTTAATCCTGTTTGCCTTGCAATTACATATAAAATCAATCTAAATTTACATAGAAAATAAAAATAAATCTAAATTTTTAATTGCTGACTTCACTAATTAAAATATAATTCTACAAAATTTCTAATAATTTTTGACAAAATTTCATTTTATATACCTTACAATTTTATCAGAATTGAATATGATTTAAATTATAACTAATTAAAAAAGATAACTTGATAAAATTAATACAATTTATATATAGGGCATCATAATTTAATTGTTTAAGGCGATCGTCTTGTAAAGTGAGCAAATTTCTTCTTTTTTCTCACATCTTCTCTTGTGTTTTTTATCATATTTTTGTACTAAAAATATAACATTATTAATATTTTTTCATGAAGTTTCATATATTTTAAAATGAATATCTGATTAAAATGAACAAACTAAATTATATTATCATTAAATAAATAACCAAACCTACGACGTTTTAAAAATTAAGAAAATTGCTGCACTTTTTTTTTAAATACAGATGCAAACATGAAATACTACACGTATTCCATGTTCGCATATAATACTACCGCTGGATGGTTGCCAGAATTAAACAATTAATTCATTTCATTTGGACACTTTTGATACAACCGATTTTAAATTCAAAAACACAAGAAGTTGTAATTTTTCAGAACAAAGTACTGTGAAGTTTTTAAAACCAAATTAATTAATCAATTAGAAAGACATACAGAAAAATCTAATCCACGAAAAAATATTTAAGCTGTAATATTACAAAGTAATTTGAACTACCGTATCAAAAAAGTGGATTGCTCCATGGACAAAAATAAAAATTAATCAATTAATAAAAATGAGAATTACATATAAGTTAGATATATTCTCGGTAATCTACAAGGCTCCTATAGCTTAGTGGTCAGAGCACCGGCGCCGGAAAAGAGGTGACCCGGGTTCGAATCCCGGTAGTAGCCAAAATATTTTTTCGTGGATTAGATTCTTCTGTATGTCTTTCTAATTGATTTATTAATTTGGTGTTAATATATTATTATTTAAAAATAAAAGCTGTGCATAAATAAAATAATGCAAGGTTCTGATTTCGTATATCAAAAACAGTTCTATTTTTTCGACAGAGACCAATTTTCTTCTTTACCACGTACAAAACGGTGAATGACGGATTGAATATTTTTAAAAAGCGCAAAAATATTATTAAAAAGCGCACTAATATTATTAAAAAATGCAATTATATTATTAAAAAGCTATCTGAACATTACTGTGGAATGATGTCAACAGTCAAAAAGTAAAACCACAGAGTGAAAAGTATGTACAGAGACAATCTAAACTAGTAGGGTGATGGGAATCGGTCACAGTGGAACTAGAATATCCCCCTTGCGAATGTTCAAATTTATATCGAAAATCGTGGTATCGACATCATATTTAAACACCAATAGAATAAAATTTCCTCTCTTTTAAAGCCAATTTCACGTCAATTTACCCTATTTTTATGTTTTATTTCAATTTAATGTTCTATACCCCTAAAATAAATCACCGCATATGTAATTTAATAACATTATTGTAATTATAGTCACTTCTTATAAAAAATACTGTAAGATTATAATATTTAATTGAAGATAAAAATCATCAAACAATAATTCTGTAGTCATCAATCCGCTTATAAATGCACAACATGCTTAATAATTAATTAGACAACTTTACAAATAGTCGTCTTGACTACAAATACGGTTACTACATAAACTTGTTTGTTAAAATTTGTAAATTAACATTATTTTAATAGATTGTTCATCTTGTGGTTAGGACTCTCGCCTCGTGTCCAGACCGACAAGTTCGTCCTATATTCATAGCACAATCGTTTAGCTTATTTTGAAAAAAATAAGAATATTGATGTGACACGTATTCCGTGTTTGCATCCCTATTAAAAAAAATCTCATAGTACCTTTTTAGATATTTTTTATCCGATAATTTCCAGGTAAATCTTCTTACCTGACTTTTTTCATTCATCCAGAAGAGTGACTGCACCTCCGTATGGAAAACCTCTCCATCCACGGTCAGCTTGGCTCTCCTTCCGAAATTCAGGTCTGGCACGGCCAGAGAACCCTGGATAGTCACTGGTCCGTTGTAGATCTGTAGCAGGTCCTCTTGCTTTGTCGGCACAATGTTGCAAAAGGTTTGGTTGTCCGCGCCACAGTTCAGCAACAAGTCGTTTGTGACGTCCAAGTTGAAGATGGTTGTTGGCGCTGTGGTAAAAAATATGAGAGAACTGTGAGTGATTTAATTTGTCTGTATAGAATTATTAACAGTATGGTGGACTTTTTCGAGTTATTACAAATGATTACTTACAGAGTACAAATGATTACTTACCTGGTCGGTTTCACGACAGAGAGAGCTAATTTTATGCAGGTTCCCAATTTGAATATACATAGATTGCACCGCCTAGGTAATCAATATACCTCTGTTGTTATGTTTAATGATCGTACACTTTACACATTCAAAAGAGAAATCTGACTTATCTTCTTTATTATTTATGGATTTGGCATTTACATTATAGATCTAATTATTCATGATAATAGATTATTATAAATATCGAATAATAATTTTCACTTTGTTATATCTGCCTGAGTTTAATAATTTTTAAATTTTTTTCAGTACTCAAGTTTCAGGAAAAAAATAAACTCTCATTAATAGGTGAAGTATCAAACTGACTTCTTTTTAAATAAAGAGTTTTAACATTAATTCTGTTCAAATATTAATAATGTTGCAAAAGGTTTGGTCGTCCGCGCCGCAGTTCAGCAACAAGTCGTTTGTGACGTCAATATATTTTATTTGGGGAATAACATATCATATAATACTAAAACTACTAACACTAGAAAATAAAATTAAAAGTCATGTTATACGAGATAAAAATACCGCACAATCCTAGCGTATATGGAATCGATCTTCAACAAAATATATCGCGCAGCAGTTCTCGGCATAAATTAATTTTGTGAACTTATTATGTTATAAATTAACTATTTATGCTAGATATTAAATCATTGCATAAATATAATGATTGGGATCCAATGATAACGAAGTTTATTACTTCACATAGGGTTCAACTTCTACAACCCTAAAATTAAAAAATACAATAAAATCGCTAACCTACTTATACAACACAAGTACAATTACTTGGCAATACTTTAAATTTAGCAGACAACTGATAAAAGTTTATTTTTATTTTTATTAAATAAAATAAAATATAATATTATTTAATGTTTCCAGAAGATTATACTGCAAGATTTTAAGTACAATGCGAGTAAATATTACATGTGGGGTATAAAAGCAAAGGCAGCAATATTCAAACAAATTTGAACGTAGTTATTGAGGACTATTAATTTAGAATGTGTCTATTGAACTCGAGATTTTGTAGAAAATATAGCCTTTAAATTTAAAGGAAACACGATTTTGGAATGGATAGAAAAATATATATATTTTTTGTTGCCTTTGAGAATAACTTTACGGCTTTGTAATTAATAATAGTGCAATTGTGGGGTATGAAAGCAAAGACAGCAATATCAAAAAAATATAATATTATTAATTAAGAATGTACTAAAGATTTAATAGGAAACGCAGCCCACAAGTTAATAGGAAATATTAATTAGGATAAGATAGATATAAACATCTATTATTCACTACACTCTAAAAGTAATACTCGGTGACTGCATTCAAAACATTTTTCTAATTTTTTGGATAATGCTGCCTCTATATGATTTATATACCACATTTATAAAAACAATGAATTATATGAAATATATACTGTATTAACATTATTTTTCTTTTTTTTTTCAGGTAAGTGTCATATGCCTACAGTCGTATCGATGATGTCATACATTACAACTCCACCACACAGAAAGATTCCGGGCAAGTTCTAATCTTATTACATCACTAGTTTCTTGTTATAATTTTTATTCCTGTACCATGTTTGTATTCAGACGTACAGTTTTATACTCACTGGTAAACTTGTACAAGACGTACAAGTTAACTAGAGTGTGTAAACAATTTATTTAAACTTATGTCATTCTTTGGTAGACTCTCTGAATTCTGAGGCGTGGTTCTCTTTGGGATTTTTCGCAATAAGGGTAGTTTCTCTCTACCTAATTACCACACGATTTTATCGTGATTTCTGGATTCATGATTCTGGATTCCGGATTCATTTCTGGATTTCTGGATTCAAGTCCAAAATATTACATTTTACGGTACATTACATGTATTGTTGGCAATTTTTAGTACTATATTGTAGTTATGAAATTCTGTCCAAGATGCGTTTTTCTGAATTTTTATGTATTACCAAACAGAATACTGGGTACATAATTCATAAAAAAACAATACATTATTTTTATTTAAAACTCGGCCCTTTATCTTGATCAAAAGTATCTTACTACCTACTTTAGCAACATACGTATACATATTTATCACGATACATCAATGTAGTGTGATCATGTAAAAATTTGTAAATAAATAATTGTGTTCTATGGGTTCAGGTTATTGTCAAGAAAATTATGTTGTTTAGGGATAACTTTTTGAATAATGAAAGGGTATCTGCAAGAATATCAGCATCAAGTTTAAGGTCAGTATGTGTCACAAATCATGTCACTTATATGACATGATTTGTGATGGGAGAAAAAAAACTATACTTTAATAAATAAATATTTCTTATATGGGTTTATCATGCAAATATATGTCAGATGAAGAGAGATAATCAAAAGCTCCACTGAGAATCTTGTGTATTATAACAAGATTGGATATTTTTCGTCTGGACGCAGGTTTGTTTTTTTTTTGAAAATCCTTAAATAACCCTAACATAAGTTTGATAAATTCTTGATGTTTAAGTTGATCTGCTCATTCTAAGAGCGTATTTTGGTTTTGATATTTTAAATATCATCTTTGCCATTTAGGTACATGATATATGTTGCCTTGTGGATTCACGTATCTACCAACTGCCATTGGTTCAGGATTAAAGAAATTTCGTTCCTCTATTCATGGTCACTCAAACATCTTTATCAAATGTCTTCAAAAGTCCTCCCACTGATCCGAAATTCAATCTCGCTCCCGTAGCGAATAAACATAAGAAACCGATTTAAAACATATGTATATACAACCATTAACGTATTATAATGTATACACGTTATTACCATACTACCCGGCTTTCATATGTAGCTAATATTGCATTGAAAGAGACGAACAAATCACATAATCAAGTAATCACGTAAAAATCAGGTAATTTGAAGTCACGGTGACTGAAATAACATACTCATTCTTTACAGTAGTGTAAGATACACTGTTCCTTTTTCCCCGGGACTTTTTTTCGGCGTAATTTTCGTAGTCGGCGTTTTGTTTCAATCCGTTCGATAACGAATGCAAGCAAGGCAAGTACCTTACTTTTGAGTTACCAAGATTTCACGCTTGTAACGTATCTACATCATTGTATGCAACATTCAAATTTTGATAATGTGTGGATATTCTTAGGGTGAAATTGCTGAACGTTGCCTTGCATAAAACGATCACTTAAGCCAGCTCATACAGGTCATAAGCCCTGGACTACCCTACAAAGTCTTCCATATACGTTTCCCATATAAAGAGATTCGTCTCTATGAGACTTCTATACATAATCTTAATTCACAATTTAATAAATTTGTCGAACGGTGTTCAGTTTCTACGAATGCCGATAGCGCACAGGTCGTGCCCTCATTATTCGCAGGGCGGTGAATATATGGCAAAGCCTAACAAAGTATGAATCGTTCCAAGTAATTGCTGAAAGCACTGAACCAACCTTTCTGAGGAAACGTGGCATAAATCTGACTGAAACATTGTACAAGTGCGCTAACATGAATGAACACACTTGCTCACTTTGCCGTGTTTTGAGCGTGTAGCGCCTGTGTAGTAATACGGGGGTTGTTATTTTGTCATCAATGAACAGGAATTTTCATGGTTTGGGTTGTTGGAGCTATGAGTAAAGCTTAAGTGTGTACTGAGTGATCTTTAAGCGTTATTTATTTTTGAACATATTTTTTTTATATAAATACGCATTCAAAAGCAATTCGGTTTATATGGAACGCATATTCAAAAATCTGACTGTTACTGAAATTGATTAGACAAAATGATTGTCAGAAAGTATATGATGGAGACGAAATTCAATGGTATCAATAGATTTAAGGCAGATCTGCCACTAAAAATATAAGTTGGATGTTTTTCATGCCGAAAAAATATAATATATCTATAGTAACCGTTATTTGGCATTCCTTCCCTGAATTCTAACTTCCTTACTATTTCTCCACCCATTAATTTATTTATATCATTTCGACATTTATTTTGCCTTAATACTGTATTATGGATCTCTTAAGTTAGCATATTATAAAATATGTTTTGCTATGATATACTTTAAGCTATCCATATACCTAATCATTAAAAATGTTTAGAATATTATTTTTCTTTGTGACAAATATTTAGTTATAATTTTTTTTAATAACTGCAAAATGGCGGGGGTAATATTATTTTACGGGGGTAATAATATATTAATAACAAAAAAAACTTTGCATAAAGAACTATTTAGTGAATTATCAAAATTTTTTGATAATTCATTCTCTCCATCAGAATCAATTTACCTGTACTAAAAATTTAAATTTGAATTATACATATTAAAAAATATAAAATTAAATATATGGGAGTTAAAATTATACATTAAAATAACATTGAATTCCAGTTAGATAAAATATTAATGAAAAAAATGTTAATAGTAAATTAAATAGTATAAGTATCTAAATCTTTTTGCAAATTGTTTCCTTTTAAATTTTTTTTCTACTCCTATATTTTTTTTTCAAATTTTAATTTTTACTTTACATTTTTTTTTATTACTATACGTTGGCCCGAAAATTGATGATTCAATAAATAGTGGTTTATGCAAAGTGTTTTCTCATTATTCATATATTTAGGTGAAAGTAGTGCATCACTAGCTAGCAAAGAGTAAATAATGATACATATACAAAATTCCTCACGGCATAAAAATGCCTTATTAAAATATCCGCACGTCAATGAAATATTTCCGTACGCTTTCAGTATCGTCTTAAATAGATAATTTATTCACAAGACTTTGTAAGGGTGCGCCCTAAGGGAAGTAATCAATATTGTAATAATGGAGAAGCAGGTAAGTCCTCACTTTTAATGGCATTATGCCTTCCAATGAGCGCCACATCTTTGGCCAAATCGATTCCATTAACTTTGTTAGCATCCAGCTCGGTGACGAGGATGTTTCTAAAGGTCATGTTCGAGGAGATTGTCTGCTCTGTGGTCCTGGTGAAGAACCGGTCCACCGCCTTCCCTTGGAGAGATTCCGTTCTCAAATTATCAACGGTGAGGTCAGAAGCGAACCTCAGCTTGCCTGGAATGTTAATGTACGTTCGTATACATGTGACATTAATAATTATATTTTATCCTTATCAAGCAAAACATGAATAATCAACCTTTAGCAGTGTATCTGATAAATTCATTAAATTTAGAGATGGATGTAATATTTTAATAAACAAATATCAAAATTCACTTCAATTTTATGGCTTTATCAATAATAATTGCTGACTTAAACAATAAAACAAATAAAAAAAGTAAATTGTTGACGGGTAACTTGATGTGAAAAATGTTCTTTAGCTTTAATAAAAAATAAAAAAAAACAGTTCCCAGTAGAATCAATAGGCATGATGACAGTTTTTGAAATAACACTATATTGTACTATTACCGAAAATAACATTATTTATTAACTAAGGTTTTACGCATTAATTGCATTTTTATCTACATATTTTTAATTTCGCGCAAAAACGCCCGCAGCTGTCATTTCGTCTACGTGACTTCAAGCCTGAGTAAAATTGCATTGTATCTATGGCAATGGTTCAAACACACAGTGATGGGTTCTGAGGCGTGACGTCATTCGCTCTGGCCGGTGTTTCAGTTAAAATGGCGGATTGCACAATTTTATACCATTATTTGATTGAAAATCTTATTAGTCTCAATGTGTATATTAAAACTGGATCATTTTTTAGAATCCTTTAAAAATATTTTGTTATCTAAAATCACTTATTCTTAAATGCTTTAATACTGTCATCATGCCTATGCATTAGAAAGTCAGAAATATTGAAAAGTAGCAAATTTTTCAAGTCACATATCTCCATAACTACAGATATAAGGGCAATGTTACTCGAACTTTTTGACCCATAATTTCAGCAGCAAATACCTGTAAAATAAGGTGTACTAGGCTTGATATTCCCTATACAATATCTGTTTAATTTTAATGGCAGGTAAATAAATAATAGATATTTTCAGGAATTTCGTTACAATCTTAGCCGACTCGAGATCTTTCGACTTTTAAACAGAATTCTCTCTGAAGCGATATTTGTTGAATTATGTCTGAAGACGAAAGATTTATTTCGTTAATTCAATATAAATTTATTTCTAGTTATTACCTTTCAATTCAGAGTGTATCCCTCGCTGGAAAGTGGTATCCATAAATTCGGAGATATCGATCCCATTGACTTTCTTGACAATGAGGTTGGATACCGAAACATCGCTCGTGGCTCGCAGGTTCTTCGTTGGCGTCTCGTTATTTATGGCTCTCTCAATCCAGGGAGTAAGTTTTTCCTGGAATTATTCACTCAATATATTGAGGACGAACAATTGACGACGGATTCCGAGAAATGACCTTATAATGCTGAATGAATTCGTCAAATTATTCCCTTAAATATTTAAGGATATATTACTGTAGCAATTCGAAAATCATAAATTGTCATATGGCACTGTTTGCATGCCACACAAACGTACTAAGATTCTGCGATAATTTTATTCGTTTTGAAAGTTAAATTTAAATAGGCAATTTGTGAACTGAAGAAAATCAAGTAGAATTTAAAACAATAAGATATCATGGTTTATTAAGATTAACAGAAAGAGTTCATTCACACGGTAATGTGTGTTACTGTAAAAAGTGATATTTTTACTACAAAGATTGATTTTGAAATATTTTATTTTATTGAATAAACATAAAATGTTCATCATTTTTGATGGATTAGAGCTAGGGTATCTATAATGCGGCGGCAAAACATCTAAATAAGCTTGCAAACGCATCAATACAGGGATTGTTTTATTTAATTAAAAATTTATTTATTTAAAAAATCACACGGACATGATTAACTTACATTAAATTAAAACGTGTTATAACATTTAATTAATACACATTAATAATAATTCTTATCAAAGATGTAGGAGAATCCTGCTTCGTAAAATCCTCTCAGAGATATGGAACAGATCAATGTTCAAAGTAATATTATTCAACATAGCAGTAGCTCTTCCAACAGGCATTACCATCGGCAGATTGGTCCTGTACATTGAAATGTGAAAAAAATTATGCTAACGCTGTCTTAGGTAATGATCAGGAATATGCAAGCTCCGCATAATTTAAGAATTATCGGTCATATTATGCAACAATCGACAAAAATGCATAATCGAATACACATTCCCTCTAGTTGTTTCTAAGTTATGGCAGCTAAGCGTATTCTGGAGAAGCTCGGCCGAGTATAACCAAGAATAATGCCCGTACTCTCTCAAGTTGAGATATCTTAGAAACTTCTTTGTACTTTCTTTGCCATAAAAGAGTACTTAAGCTCACGTGCCCCCCAAATCATCGAGCAACTCTCGATCTCATCAAATCATATCAAGTCGAACGTGTCGTGAAGTTGTTATCAGGCACGTTGATGAACTTGTCGACAGACTTGTTGTCAAATCCATCATCAAAGCGTCATTAAAATGCAGTCATTAGGCTCATCTAATGTCTGTCTAATGGGTCATCAAAATATGTAATTTACGTATCAAATATTTTAAAATAATATGATTATATAATCTCACTGAAAATGATTTTCATGAGTAGGTTACTGCCCGAAAGAATGAATAAAAAATATTAAAACAACCTTTAAAAAATGAGGAAAAGGACTTCTATTCTCATACTGCTGATTCATATTTGATAGAGATCATTGACGAATGAGGGAAAAATGATGAAAAATTTTAGTTTCCGCATATTGTTTTAAATCTCAATAGGCTTTGGCGGATAAACGGGATGAAATCCAATATTCTTTAAATATTGTGAATAATTTAATACGCTTGTAAATTTATATTTTAATAAAGTATTTAATGTAAAATGCTGATTTATCAATTCTATTGAAAATCACGCAGCTGTGAGTTTTTTTAATACAAGCTACCAAAAAAAAAACAACAAAATAAAAAAGCAAAGGCTAAATTGTCAACACATTGGAAAAAAACAAGGAAAAACTATGTTAAAGTCCCCTTAATAATGCCCAGAACGACTCAGAGATGAACCTACTTCGAAAATTCTTCCGTTAAAGTTTACACACTAGCTAAGAACTGTAGCTAAGAACAGCACTGACAGCGAAATAAAGAGAAAATGGTGCTAAGTAGATGTTATTAATTTTCAAATAGTTTATTTATAGTTTAAACATATAAAAAAGTAATGATCATTGAATAGGGTCAAAAACATAAATAATGTTACCTCTACGTGAGTTTGATTTACGATAAGACAAAGAATATCTTCGTTTTAGAACTAGTAAATTTTTTTCTGAATTTTCGAACCACATTATGGATAATTCATTCATGTAAATAGTATTTGATGTTAAGAAACAAAAAAAAATTGAACGCAGGTTGTAATTTGCTTTCACTAACAATATTACTTGCACTAACTCTCAATATTTCCGTTACAACTATCACGCCTAAGTGACTCGGGCTCATTTTTTCAGCACTCAATCGATTAATTATATGTATTTCCACCTTATCCATGTACAGAAAAAAAAAAGTATTTTAATGTAGTCAGTTTTTAATACTTCACCTGTCGACGAAAGATTCTGATACTTTAAAAACACGAGCTGTAAAATATAAAATTATAATTTAACTCATCTAGAAGTACCTATCAATGTTTATGTTTTTTAACCTATTTAATGATCATCCTGACGTATCTCTGCAACGTTTACGCTGAATCCGATAAATAATATTTATTTCATTGATTTAGTTTTTTGATTAATTATTTTTAAAAAATAGCTCGATTTTAATTATGATGATTTTCTTTTAAGTAATTTGTTCTGGCATTCGAATATTATTAATATAACCATATATACAATTTTTATAGTTATTTTTTTATTAAATTTTTTGGTAAATGTACAAACTTAAGAGTGTATTCAATATAATATAATTAATGCACATTTATATTACACGCTTACCCACTTTTAAATGATAATTTATTCTCAAAAGTGGGGGTATTGTCATATATGTATATATCTATTGTTAGTGTTAGGCCCGGTTGTTTCAAGTTGGATCAAAGCAAGCGTCACGTTATATAAGTGTTACTCACAAAAATAACTGATCTTTAATTATGAAGGTTCTAGACATTAATATAAAACATTATTTATAAATACGACATATAATTATTTATAAATGTTATACTCATTTATTTTTGCACACGTGTGGAATGTTGTACCTGCTATTGTTAAAATGAAAAACAAAGAATAATTCTAACAGATAAAAATGAAAACCGTACTTTTTATCACATTAATAAATGTTTACAAAAAAAAACCACATTAATACCGAGACTTGCGAAATAAAATAAACAGCTGTTATTTTAATAACGAAGAAATTGAACAAAAATTTTAAAAATAACTGTTTAACTGTTTATATTATGGAGAAGATTACTGAAATAGAACGTGAACCGTGTTTTTACATATTAATATTATTTCATCTAATTTTAGAGTTTTATTTTATTTGATCTTATCTATTTATGTAAATTCGTGGGTGGAGGTTGTTACAGGTGTCATTCTTTTTTATCTCCGAGATAACGAATACTTTTACCGAAAATAAAATTAAACGATTACACAATTTTATGTGCGATGTATTTCCTTGTGATCACGATCTTTCTAGATCTGCCAGGAAAAACAACGTTTCTCTGCCAGCCTGGAAATATTAATTATTTAAATCCAATATTAATCGATAAATAGATCACACAGGAATGGCAGTGAATATGCTTATACCTTGTGACACCTACATCATTATAAACGGTCATTGATTGAAAATTTTCTTCCTTAAGCTTAATTTAGTTACTTAATATGTTTTGTTTGAATAACGACGTCTAAATTAAGATTTTAGTTACCACGATTGGTGGAATGGTGAAACGTTTGGATAATCTGTGCCTTTGAACTAGATTTGTAATTGTCTAAAGGACTTTATGGCTACTTAATGTGTGAATTGTTACTTGATTTTTAATTGTTCAGCGGACTTCTTTTTGTTTACATTATTCTTTTTCCTAATTTTGTTTCTCAATGTTATGGAATGTGGTAATTATTGGAAAAAATTCTCTGATTTTTTGTATTACAAATTTGATGTTTTCCAGAAATTTTTATGCAGGTGCTTATTATATTCTTGTTGTAATGTTTTTCATACTTTTGCACTGTTTTTGCAAACTAATTTGTCCTTTTTTTCACTCTGCAGTAAATATGAATTATGTGCCTACTTAATATGCTTTATGGTGGTGTATTAATTAATTAAATACATTACTTCATTTTTTATGGGTTTCAACTTTTTTCTTTTCATAACATATAAGGAAGGAAAAATCAATCTGTTTTTGTTTTTACCAATATCTAAATTACCATTGTTAATTTTTTATGAAATTTAAAAAAAAATAAAAAACAAAACATGATCGTACCTTATTGAGCCTTTCAGTCTCTAGATTCCGGGTGGTGAGGCGGTCAAAGGTTTTGGTACCCAGGATAGTCCCCTCGTAGTCCCTTGTCACCAGGTTCCTGGGGTCGATACCGTTCACCGTCTTTCCCGAGGCCAGGATAAGGTTTTCGGCCGACAGGGATGCGAACACAGGGGCTGCGAATGTAAATTTGCGGTGATGAGGGTGGCAGACGGCTGGAACACGAGTATGGAACTTTCAGGGGATGAATCAATAAGGGTGTAATATAATATGTGTAACGTTACGTTATATTAAATTAAGTTATCCTAAGTGCTGCGAAAAAATGATAGCAATTTGGTAAATTGTGATGAATGGTGATGACGCAGCATCTCTTTAATCACTGATCTCTTTGAACGAAGGTACATTTGTCACAATTTACTTAATTTTATAGAAGACGTATCTATTTAAGATCAAACGTAGGATGTGAAAGCAAAGGCAGCCATATACATAAAATTAAAAGAATATTTTTAAGGAAGTCACCGAGGATAACTAATTTAAAATGTTTTGAATTGTAAATTTTATACAATATCTATCCTTTCCAAATCATGTTTCCTATAAATTTAAAGGCTATGTTTCCAATAAAGTCTTGAATTCAGTACATTATTAAAAAGTTATTCTTGATGACTGCATCCAATGTTTTTGGCTATTGCTACCTTTGTTTTAATATACCCCTCATTTATAAAAAGCATTGATTCGGCGTTGTGTAAAATGTAAAGAAATTATATTTGAAATAGCATTGCAAAAAAAATACGTATTTTGTTGCCAAAAGATTCAGATTATAAAAAAATAAACTTATTTTCCTGTATATTTAAATTAACATTTATGAATTAAGTGTACGTAATATGAATTTGAATAAAATTATAATTGTGAGATTGTTTGTAGCTAATTTTTGCAATATTTTAAGGCAACACAATATACAAAATGGTAATTTAAAAAGTATACAGCGTAATCTAAAAAACATTAATTTATAAGTCGAAAATATTCAAGCAGCCATGAACTAATATCAATTTTTATGGAGTTATGCAATATAAAAGTTAGCTTTTTTTTCAATATTTCTGACTTATTTTTTATAAAACATTGATTAATTATTATAGTAGCTTTATAGATTACGAAAAATACATTTATACAAGCTAAATAAAATAATAAAAACCCTGCAGTAATTCCAACTGAAATTTTTCCTATTGAAATTAGAAGGGTTTTATTATTGTATTCGAGTTGTAGTAAAGAAAATGAGTTTTTCATATTCGATATAAGTTACTATTGTGATAGTCCAACATTTTACAAAAATAATTCAGAAATATTGAAAAAAAATAATTAAATTAGATATTGCATATCTCGGTAACTGTTGATATAACTAGTCATGGTTGATTGAACATTCTTGACTCATAATGAAAGCAGGAATATAATCCTGCAAGGATATGTTTTTAAAAGTAAGAAGTAAAAAATAATATAATAAAGTTATAAAATAATTAAAATTTTCACTCGCTTTTTCACTTTTCCTTTTTTTTAAGCTCAATATAAGAAGACTTTATATTTCAAAGGAAATAAGATAATCTCATTGATTAATATATATATTTTTATAATATTATCATCTTCTTTGAAATGTGCGAGGATATGGAACGGTGTGAGATTAATGGTAGGTAGCTTCTTTGCCGAGAAAGCATCACTCATCCTTGCTCAGTGATAAATCACTTTTTTGTCCAATACGTGAATGTTCCAGAATCACGCGATTATATTGGATAAATACTCGAAAGAGTTACTTATCTATTTGAAAACTCCATCAAGAGTAAAACGTAATGTAGGTACATGTTATGATTTAACCTAGGTAAAATAAATACATCTCAACTTGTATTTTGGTTTGATTTTTTAAGATAATATAATCTGTCGTGTTTCTACGACATTGTTAGCTGACGTTTCGGATCCCATTGCATTATGAGTGGATCTGATGTTGTGGTTAACTATTGGTTCGCAATACCGTTTCGAAAGCACAGTGTGTCTGCGTTTTATGTTTTCCGTGGCAATACCATTGTGTATAGCTGCCATAGTCGAGGAAGGGAGCTTGGTACTGGATCTTGAAATAAACAGAAACCAGCCGAAAATGTGACGGTTAAAATGTGATTGGTATGGCCAAGTCTTTTATATATAAAGTGACCAGTCCAACGTCTAAAAAGGAAAGATAGGACAGTGAATGGTACCCACCGCTTACCCAGCACCGTTCTAAGAGCAAAAGCTTCCATTCCATCTGTTCGAGTGCAGCCACACAAGATTAAGAAAAAATTTTTCCACGTAATAATTAAGTTTTTTTTTCTTTTGCTTAAATTTTTTTATTCTTTCTTTCTATATAATTTTTAATATGCCCTAGTAATTCATAAATATTTATCATTACTGACATATTTCTAAATGTGGAGACCTGTAATTGGCCATCTATATTGTATCAATGTTTTCTATGCTTTTTTTCTTTTGTGCTGTTGGTCTTCCATGAACATTAAATAAATAAATAAATAATAAAATAAATATCGGTCCTACTCAATCGTCTCCACGTTGACATTTTTTTCAACATACAAGCGGGACCGTGCTGCACCGCACCGGTCGTACAACGTCCGCTCGAACAAAGCCATTCGCTGTCCTCGCATAAAAAATTTCTTATTGAAAAGAGGAAATGTATAAATACATAATCATAATACACAAAGAAAAATAATAATATAGAAAAGAAAAATACAATAAGAAACAAAGTAAATAGGATAATGTAAAATACACAGAAAGTAAAATAAACCAAATAATAGAAGTGTAAATAACAAAATCAAAGATAGGACAATAAAATGGACTGATCAAGTCGTTAAATATGGCCCAGCATCGTGAAGAGAGAGAGAAAGAGAGAAGAGAACTCGATGCACCATAATCCACCAACCAGGGTCTTAATAATCTAATTTAATCGAATTATTTTAAAAATAAAATCGACGTTAATAAATCCCGAGTATTAGCGGTCACTCATCCATCATTACCTCTTGTCACATACTTTTACTTACTGCATTAATGCACATTAGCATGCCTCCAGCAAATCCACATAAGTGTAACCGGAGATCATGTTCCTTACAGATGGGCATGATTTCCCATCCATTCCACGCACCTTCATTCATCTCTTAACACAACACAACCAATCTGTTAAAGAGGCATAGCTAGTTACATCATTTTACGTGTTTGTTCCTTCTATTGTCTAAGTCGCGAGAATAATTACAGTGTTCTAATTTTCAAATTTCTGATATTGGAATAAAAATGTTACAAATTAAATTGCAATTTAGTTCCATTGAAATATATCAATTTTATGTGCCACATACAAATTGCTCAAATGTAGGGTGTAAAAGCAAAGGCAGCAATATCTAAAAAATGAGGATTACTAATTTTTAATGAACTGAATTCGAGATATTACAGGAAAAATAGCATTTAAATTTATAGGAAACATGATTATGGAATCAAAAAATCTAGAATTCAGTGCATTACAAACTAATAATCCTCGGTGACTGCATTCAAAACATTGTTTTAATTTTTTGGATATTGCTGCCTTTGCTTTTTACCCAACAAATATCCAAATGTGTCGCGACAGAAGTGAAAGAATAATTTCTAACAGTGTGAGCATTTTAATAAAATATAATGTACACATTATTTTGTTTTTGCATTTTAATGTCCTATAAAACAACCTGGGGTTATACGTAAGATTAATTCTATAATTATTAATAGGTTATTTTTAGTACAAAACTTATAATTACATATTGCTCGTTTTAAATTACATATTAAAAGTAATTTAATATTTGAAAGTAATGAATATGGAACGTTAGCTTCACAATTACAAGTTCTCAGAATTGAAATAATTAACCATTTATTTAAGGATATATATTAAACATCACAATGTTTGTATTATTAATTTAGTAGAAAAATTCACACATGATTTGCAAGGGGGAAGGTACAATATAATAATTTGAAAGGGTTATCGGACTTTTTTCTTATTCTAGTGATTGTCTGATTATTGAACGTTAACGATCAAGATAGCGATCAAAATCTTGCTAGCAACAGCTCAAAATAACTGGAACGAAATATTGGACTTTAAAGTAGATTATTTCTTTTTTATAAAAAAATCGTGCATGTACCTACTCATGTACGCGCGGTAGAAGTTATAATTAAAAACTAAAATAAAGGCATTATACATATATAAATGATGCATAAAGTATTGAGTTGTAAAAATCTACACTGCTCGTTGTCGATTACTTTATTGAGTTTTATGAAAAGAATTAAAACTCATACTTTAAGAAATATAACCTCGAATATTTCAAATTATTGGGGTAAAAAACATTCTCAAAAAATCATTGAAACATTTGTGAACTCGCATGTAAACATAATCTGAGAGCTGACGATTCAATATGGTGTCGTTAGTTCTGGTATTGCATTTCCGCTACAAGTTCCACTACACGCTGCGTGCGCAACGTCCGTAACAATAAATTTGTTCAATAAATTAAATACCTAAACTTAGTATAAAACCACCATTTATTAGTTAATAAGCCAACCGGTTTCGCTTTACCCAAGCTTCATCAAGGCACTATTAAGAACTTATCAACTAATACTAGTTATTACTTATTAACTTATATAGAGTGGTTTCATACTAAGTATTTAATTTATTTAATTTTTTATTTATTATTTAATTTAATAATGCGTCAAGCCACAAACTGATTGCTTTATATCAGAATATAATAAAAATTTTACTCTTCTAACAAAAGAAACAAAACAAATAATTAAAATAATTAAACCTTCAACTAATCAAGCGATAAAAGTGGTTAGTTTCAATCGATTAGTAATCAAGCGATTAGTTTTAAGTCCTAAAGGAGATGCTTACATTGGTACCCCACAAATAAATCAACATTTCAACAAGTCAAAATAATGGTATTCGAGAAGACGGAAAGAAAGATAACGTATGTTCGCGAAATATTAGTAGGTAATAAATGTTTATGTTTATAGTAGGTAATTAATATATGAGTTTGTGTATTCGGAAGTATTTTAGTTGGAAGAGGCGAGGCTGAGAAAGATACCGAGAAGGGGGCTACTGAACATAATAAGTTGAATGTGCTTTGAATGCAATAATTTTTAATAGAAACATACTAACCATGACACAAGACAGCTGTACACCAGTTCAATACTTAAATTATTCTTTAAAAAAAAAAAACTTTACACTATCTGAATTCAGAAACTCAACAATATAAAACTCAAATATTATCAGCGTCAGAAAGAGAGGGTGTCTGTGGAAGTCATGGCATGACTAGGTAACTAGGGACTGGAAGATGATCCTTTTAGGAGCCTCAATAGCTCCCTCAATAATAAAAGGTTATCGAAGATGTGAGATGTGCGCTGTAGACCTTACCAAGAAATGAAGATGCTGGCAGTTGACAGAGAGGAGAGGAGAGATCGAATGCTTGGGGCAGACCAATCCTAGGATCGTGACCCAAAAAAAAATAGCTTGCATGCGAAGATGTATGAATGTGGATGAGGCGAGAGTTGTCAGTCAGGAAAGTAAAGTGCTGCACTCTTTACTCTTTGCCCACCCCCGCGGGGAAACGGCGCGACTGTATGTTCAGGTTCCATAAGACCATTAAGTTATTCACATGTTAATATCAATGTAAGAAATATTTTTATTGTTTACTTATTATATATAAAATATATGTAAATGTGTTTCCGCAGACTTTGATGGTTCCATCAGTTTAGGGCTTGTCTAATTTATGTCGACCTGTCCGCCTTTTGATTCCCCTCGGGTATTACTGGATGACTGCGTTCGGCCAACGATTATCCGTCCCCCGAGCACTGTGGCTTGCGGCGCTTTCATTTTCTTGGCGTATTTAATTATATCAACCAACTTTGCCTTTTCTCTTATCTACGCGTTTCTCTTTATGTTTCTTCGTGTGTGAGTCACCATACACCCTTTTATGCCTGTTTCAAGCCAATAGTTTTTGGACCCTTTTTTGATGACTCAAGGCATATAATTAAAATAAAACAAAAATCACCCTGTTTTCACCACTTCAGAAGAAAAAATATTTTTCGAACAATGCATATAATTAAATAATATGCATTTATTATTACACAAATCTTAACAAACTGTACAAAATTTGAACACAAAAAATACGGTTTTGATTATACCTACATAATTTAAGATATTTATTTATTTATTTCAACGGTTACAAAACCTATTACAGTAATTTGATGTTGTACTAATTATCTTATAATATAAAATGAGAGAGTAAGTAAAAGTAAGTATAAGATAATAAAGATAAAATATGTAGAATACAGAGTTAATATAAAATAACATAATAATGTCGAAAGTAAGCATAAAATAAAATAATAATAATAATTACAGAGTAAATATACAGTAACAAAAGTATTAAGAAGAAGTAATATATATTCAATAGTATGAAAAAGTTAACAAAAATTAATTACAATTTATGAAATTATGTAGCAACAGAGTTAGAAACTAAAATGGACTGCCTTATTTCTCTAAGAAGTATTTATTGAGATGAGTACGGTAGCACTCTAATGTAACACTGAAGACATCCGATATGTGTGCGTATTCGTTCCCTAGTGTAAGTAATCTGTTAATCGTACAGTGTTGGAAGTGCGCAGTATTCGTTTTGTTGCAAAAATAAGTATTTTGGGAACGGTATGCCTTTGTGGCACGTTTTGAGACTATGCTGTTTTCTGTCGATATTGTTTCGAATTTTTGTAATGATTTAGAGGCAATGTATTTATACTCGTATATATAAGCAAGACAATACATAAAATCTATTATATAAAAATAATTGATCATAGTTCCTACCCAAAATGGAAAAAAAAGTCGTTAGTTAATCCCATCCGAAAAGAAAATCCTTTGAATACTGTTATTTTGGAAAAAAATACATTTATTTTCAATGCTTTTATAAAGTAATTTTATCTTATTTTGAGTGTGTCTAGATATAATAATAGTGATGTACATGATGAGTTATTTCGAAATAGCTTTATGAAAATATTTGTGTGTCTTGTCTTAGAGTATGATATCCCAATAAAACTATTAATAGCACAATTTTCTTCCCATATTTTACTTTATAAAATATTACATTAAAAATAAAAATTATGGTGCATGATACCAAAAATATAATGGTTTACTACACAGATTCTTTGATTTTTTCTAAGAATTGTAACGATGAATTCAATTATCTCGGAATGCCATTTTTTCAATGTCATAGACTTAGACTAGGGGTGAAAATGCCTCAATCATTCCAAAAATGTATGATATTCTAAAGATTGTTGACAAACTGTAAGAGCCTTCTCCTTATTTCTTGAATCCAAGTTATCCATTCCAGCATGCTGTCAGAAATAATGATGAAAGTCTCGAGAAAGACGCAATTAAAGAAAAAATTGAGGAAAAGTGATCGACCAGATCAAATTCACAATTAATTACTGTTCTTGAAAACTCGTTTGTAAATTTTAGAAGCAATTTTAAATCTGGCAATAAAATCAATTACAAAATCATTCATATCTATTTCATCATTTGAGGAGCGGGGTTTCTGTTTTTATATATTTTAAGCGGTGAAGCGATTACAAATAGGCGCCAAAAAATATTTGAAAATCATCAACCTTTCTTATTTTTTTTCACCCACGGGAATAGGAAATGGTCACAAGAGGGTGAGGAATTAGAACGGTTTTGTTTTTACCAAAAAAAAAAACTTTAAATAAATAATTGCCAAACACGTCCACAATAAATTAACACAGCAATAAAAAATGTGGCTATCGGACAGTCCGCGAACTTTCTATAGTTTTCTTATGCAATACAATATCAGCCCTTAAACGCTGCGAAGTAGCCCATTAGTTATAAAGGAGGGCGACACTTCCCCACAAATACGCAAGTTGTGAGTAATTATCTTAATAACTTACCATTCTGTAGAAATTTGTTGAAGTAGGGTGCAGTCAAATTCCTCACTGAGACAGTCCTTCTCTCCAGTATACTTTCCGGTAAATACTGAACCTCAGATTGTGAAATGAAGCTCCGAGCGTCGAAGGGGTTTCCATTGATACTGGCTATGTTCAAACGAGAGGCCTTGACGTTTTCCATCACCAGGTCACCAGATACTTCCACTCTGTTAGTGAACTATTGGTACAAAAAAAATGTTTATATAAACAGGTAAAAGTATTTTTTTATTCGAAAAAATTAAGTGGATCTTTAAAAGGATACACAAAAGAAGTGTACGCATTAAAATAGTTACCAGGGGGACAACTTTTAGCAAAAAGTATGGTTAATCAATTAGTTAGTTACCCAAGTTAACCATTAACTTTTTTATGTTTAATGTTTCCAAGTGTTCGGTTACATCCTTCACTAGGGCCCAAAAAACTCTATTTTTTCGCTACAAAATGAACGATCAAAATCTGACAAGAACATCAAATGTTAAAGATCTAGGTGTTAGATTTGTAAGCAACCTAACATTTCACGATCACATAGAGACGATCAGTGGTAATGCTTTGAGAATGTTAGGATTTGTTCTGCGTACTGCCAGGGTTTTCGAGAATACCCGCGTACTCAGAACTCTTTACAACTCCTTGGTGCGGAGTAGACTCGAGAGTGGCTCGATGATCTGGGGGCCACATGAGGGCAAGTACTCTCTTATGGTGGAGAAAGTCCAAAAGAAGTTTCTGAGATATCTCTACATGAGAGAGTACGGGCATTATCCTTGGCTTTACCCAACCGAATTTCTCCAGGGTATGCTTGGCTACAATAGTTTAGAGACTAGAAGGAATGTGTATTTGATTACACATTTTTATCGATTGTTGCGCGGTATGATCGATAATCCTGAAATTATGCAGAGCATTGGTTTGTATGTTCCTGATAATTACACTAGACATCGTCAGCATAGATTTTTTCACATTCCAATATACAGGACCAACCTGCCGATGGTTATGCCTGTTGGAAGAGCCACAGCTATGCTGAACAAAATTGCTTTGGGTATTGATATATTCCATGTGTCTGAGGGGGTTTTCCGAAGCGGGATTCTCCTACACCTTTGACCAGATTTTATGTTATTTTTAATTTATTAAATATTTTCATTTTTGATATATACTTCCTAATATGTATGCCTTAAATATTTTGTTTGTCATGTACATATTATCGTGAAATAAATTGAATTGAATTGAATTGAATTGAATTGAATTAAATTAAGGTCATTTTTTAACTTGTATGTTATTTCTTCTTTTATAAACCAGTCAGCAAGGCATTGTGTGAAAAATCTTTGGTCGATCGAGTGAGGAATGAACAAACTAGAAGTGAATGTAACGCTGGCTGTAGTGTGGTAGACAGAATAAAGAAAGGAGTGCTGAGATGGTTTGGTCATGTAGAAACGTTTGAGCGAGAAAAGGGTGGTTAAGAAAATTCATGGGGCGAGTGTTGAAGGCAACAGGAATAGAGAGCGTCCGCAAAAGACCTGGCCTGATCAAATACTACAAATAGTAGAGGATGGCCCTGTTAAAATCCTCAACAACCGTAGAGCTTGCATGATAAGATGTTTGAATGTACGTCTCGAAACCGGTAGACTAAATATTTCCGTAAGTTGTTGTATGCTAACATTACTAACATTTTGTTAAACTTTATACATATTATATATACAATTATCACTCGGGTGTGCAGTCATCATCAACGTCAATTATTCTGCTTCCCATTTGTTTGGAAGACGACCGATTCCGTGGGCGAACATTGTCTAGTGTCCTAGCGGCGCAACTTTCGTCCTCTTTCACAGCTTCCAGAAGAGCCTCGTCATCAAAATCCGAAGATTGACCCGTCCCTGACTTAACATCTAAGCTGGTGTCATTATCTTTGAAGCGGATAAATGACTCGGCACGACCTTTCGCTAATCGTTCCTTTAACGTAAATATCAGACTCCGCGGCTTTCTATCCTTTTTAGAAGTGGTTTAGAGTATGTGTATCCGATTATTGATGTGCATTTAAATTTATTAATCCTTTTCTTCTTCTTCCCATGATGCAATCTTTTATCGGAGATCGGCGATAATTCTGGTGATTATGACATTATTTACCGCCGCACGGAACAACTCAGTCGAGTTACACTCATACCGGTCTCTCAAGTTATGCAGCCATGAGATTCAGCGTCTTATTACTTACTTACTTACTTACCATCATGCCATTTCTCCCTGGGGATAAGCAGAGAGGATAGAGCGCTGGGCTCTTCTGCCCTGTCAAAACTCTCCCCTCATCCATATTCATACATGTTCGCAAGCAAGCTCGAGGGTTGATGAGGTTTCTAACGGGACTATCTTCCAGTATCAACCATCTTCCAGTATCTGTTCATGCCACGTCTTCCGCGGTCACGCTCTCTTTCTGGCAACGTCAACCGTTGCTTCATATATCTTTCTTACCATTATTTCCTCATTCATTCGCTCAATATGCCCAAACCACCTGAGCGACCCTTTTTTAATTCTATCAATTACGCTAAGATAAGCTTTACATTCACTACCAATATCTTCAATATTTACTCTATCATAAATGGATTTGACACACATACGTCTGAGAGATATTATCTCCACTGCATTCAGTTTAATTTCGTTCCTCTTCTGCCAGCTATAAATGTTGAATAAACGTTAAATTTACTAAAAATACGTTGCAGTGATTTTACATCAACGTCATAGTATGCTGAAATATAAAATAAAATAGCGAAAATTCTAACACCGTGTGAAAATAGATTTAAATGAGTACCTACAGTGAAAGTAGACCCTAATCATGGTCCTGAAAGATGCGGAGAAGCCTGTCAACAAGGGTCTAGCAGTAAGACAGGCTAAGTCTGGGTGTGAATGAGTAAGTAAATAAATAAAACCGGCGAGCAGTTACCCTTAAGGGTTCATTTTTATAAAACGCCCTCGAGCTTTCTTCTTCAACAGATTTTATGGTCTGCTCCGTAGCTCTCGCGGACTCGAGTACATCCGAGATGTCTGCGTTGAGGCGTTCTTTGTTAGCCAGAACAATATTCTCAATCCTGGAGTTCTCCAGTCTTACTTCCTTGGAAACTTCCAGGATACCGTCAATCACAGAACCCTCCATGGTCGTAGTTTTTCTCACCTGGAAATTATATTACATTGAAATCTTTATAATTATCCTAGCCTTTTATCTTTATCATTCATTATCTTGGGTTTTGTTATGTCTGCCTTTGAAATAATATTGTTGGAGTGTGGGGTTTGTTTATTTAGTTCAAACAAGATAATTTATTTAATTTTATTATTATTCTACTAAGAATACCTTTAATAGGGTAATAAAATACATTTTGGATAATAACAGTTTAATGCTTATTATATTTAGAATTTACAGCAAAAATTTAGATAAATAATTTCTGAATATATTTATCTTTAGTTCTAAATAATATCTCACGATCTGGCGTATTATTATTATAAATAAATATTCACCAAATATACATAGCAGGGTGAACATGGTGTATTTCAAATTATTTTGTTGCAATCTATATTAAAAGTAACAAGCATTACATTTTAAAATATATTTAATATATAAATTATAACATTCGAATCGTTTCTAGGTACTTAATATGTCAAAAATAATATTAAAATATTACCTTTATTTTGTAGTCTTATTTCTTACAATAGTTATTTTATAAGTTATTATATAGAATCATAAATATCGAAAACGAGAATAATTGGCTTTATTGCAAAACGATTATTATTATTTTTCTTAAATTATAAATTTCACTAAAAAATCACAATTATTATTAATTTATTTAAATAAAAAACCTTCGGGCTCTAGTGACCCTCCTAGTTAATTTTACCTGTTAGTAGTAGAAAATTGTAGAATATTACCAGTTTTATGGTACACTAGATTCTCCAAAATTTCTTTAAAATTATTTGTTGACCATTAATATCAACCATGGAATTTGGATTAGGTAGTTTAGCCGAGATATTTACGAAGTCGATTATTTTTATAAAAGTTTGATACTATAACACTGCTATCTTACTAAAGCACGGCCGCCGAGCAGACAGAATTTCGTTCGTTGACCCTACCCTACGTATCTTAGTCGCTCGCGTACAATTTATGTTGCTGTTACGCTTGCTCGCTGTGCTTGTGTGAGCGTGACAGTAATATAATTGTGCGCGAGCGACAAGGATACGTAGCGTAGGGTCAACATACGAAATTTTCTCTGCTCAGCGACTGAGCTTTAGATTGCCGTGACATGATGTTTTTTCCCGAATAATTACAATTCCAGATTAATTAATTATAAATTGTTTTGTTACATTTTAGATTTTTTTTAAAAGAGCCTGAGTTAATTTTTATTAATTTATTTGTATGCAAACGTTGCTTTGAAAAAAATAGTCAAAAGAATGAGATATATATTAAAAAAGTACACAAGAAAGCAATCATCACAAAATCAGTACACATTTTAAAAGAAATCCGCAAATTATAAAAAAAACAACTAAAAACAAAAAAGAATACGCAGAAAATAAGTTGTGAAAAATGAAGAAGTGAACAATTCTATGAGTAAAACAGTAAAAAATTAGCAGATTTAAATATAAAAAAAAATCACTCACAGAATCGCGTTGTGATACCAGCGATAACAAATCAAGGAAGTACCCACCAAGGGCGAGAAGATTTTCTACATGCGAATATTGAAAGAAAATTTCTAAAAAGTGATGGACACTATAGTGTAATAAAAAGCGTTCTTCGGACAAGTGACTAAATATAATTAGTGCGAATTAAGAATGTGGATTACGAGTATACGAAATATTTTAGAAACAGTGCTCTAGTCAAGTTTGTGTATAGTGATTTTTTTTTTGGTGAAATTAATAAAAACTTTTAATTGTTTTAGTGTTTCAATTACCTTCTACAGTCAAGCACCATGACAGTTATTAATTTGTACTGTGATTGCTTCCCAGTCTTTGAAATTAATTAATTGTAAGTCATGAGAACAAATGCTACATTGAATTTATTATTTATTTTTTTCAGCAATATAGACACGATATTTTGGCGTCGGCGTAGATGAATAGATATGTAAAATATAACAAAACTATAGGCGTCATTAATCAAATGGTGTATAGATTTTATCATACCCTGTCTGCCACGTCATCGATTTCATTCTGCCTGCCGTTCAGCAAAATCTCGACATCTGACAGACATTGGAAAATTGAAGCACTCTCTGCAGCCGACACTGAAATCAATCATCAAATCAAATGAATCATTTGACAAGTAAAATTTTATGTTATTTCATTTTGTATATATAACTTACGATACATGTGGATTACATAAATCAAACAATTCGTTGTAACGATGATAATAATAGAGTAGCTAGTTAATGTAGTGGTCATGACGCTCACCTAGTGATCTGATGGTTGGTGGTTCAAGCCCTATTTCAGAACACCAGAGGGTTAGTCCTATTTTCATCGCACAAGCGTTTAGCTTAGTTTGTAAATAATAGGAAAATCGATGTGACACGTATTCCGTGTTCGCATTTCTATTTTAAAAAACTTTTCAAGCGGGTTTCTCGGATTATTAACCGAGAAATAAAGAAATAATATGGTTGTAATTTAAATTTAAAATGTGTTGAAACAGAACTGAAATAATCAGGTACGCGCGGTAGAAGTTATACTTCTTTGGCGTCTTTGTGAAAGTTGCATATTGGTTAAAAATATATTTTGATAGAATGTCTAGGGAAATCTTAAATAGAATTGATAAGACTTTATTGTAATTGAATGATTGATATTATTAATTCTTGAAGAAGTACACATATGACTATTTGTTTGTAATGGCTAAAATAAGAGTCTGTTAGTTTTTACCATATTAAAAAGTTAAATAAAGAGAAAATTTTATATTAATGACATTTCACCGTTCTCAGTTGTTAAAATCTACATTGATCGTTGTCGATTACTTTATAGAGTTTTATGAAAAAAAATAATACTCATACTTATAGAAATGTTACCTGGAATATTTAAAAATATACTTTATTCGAGGTAAATAAATCGTCAAGAAAAGGAAAATTTACCTTAAGTACTCAAAAATGGACTAGAAATATGCAACTTGAAAATTTAGTACAACGCGCTACGTAAAAAATCATCCAACTTCAAGAACGTGAAACTAGACACAAGCCTTACCTTCCGTTTAAGTGTTCCGTTAAAACCCTTGAAGTGAGCATATTCACTTTAACAACTAAATCATGGTGTTGCATTTCCGCTATATACTGCGTGCGCAACTTCCGTTATAATAAATATTTTATCCTTAATGCTCCAAAAGAAGTATAACTTCAAAAAATATATTCAAAAAACTTTTAAATATATTTGAATAAGTAAATTTTATATAAAATGTTCTCAAATTAAACAAACCTATAATGTCTTTCTCAAGGGTGAACTTCAAAATATTCAATTCAATTGTGTCTTCACTGGTTTTTGTTATAATAATGAGACCATGAGTTTCGTTTCCCTGATTAACATATTCAATTTTTAAAATGGTTTTGTTAACCAACTTGAAACTATATAAAATCTTCAAGTCATCTTTTATCGGTCTGTATATGAATACTTCGTCCTGTAAAATATGATATATGATAAAATATGAAAATATGATAATAATTATGAAAATTAAGAAAACAATGATAATTAAATTTTTCTACTACATGTTTATTTTATAAGCCTTGTTATTGACAGATTACTAAATCCGAAGTCAATATTCATAATTTATTTATTATGTTGGGTATTCAATTTACGAATCACAATTCCTTAAACCATTAGCAAGTATGGAGGAGGACAAAGGAATTTTTTTCCACTTATTACAATAAATTTTTCGTATCCTTACGGACTTGCTAGTCAACTCAAAATGATTAAAGAAAATAGTTAGCTTGTTGTCAAAAACATGGCATGAAGAAATGGCTAACGAAGAAGAAGAAGAAAAATAATATTGAATAAGTTTTTCTTTTTATAAATTATTTTATGTATTTATTAATTCACTTTTTGTATACACATTATCTCTTGGGCTTACGCCAAGCATGCCTCTGTACATGGATTGTTGCGTACATTTGGACTTTTCTGCACTTTCATTTGTAAGGGCCATCATCTCTATTCCATACATCACTTGTTTTAAACTTCTTCTTCTTCTTTTGGTGTCATGTCAGGTCCCCCCAACGTTGACTATCACCCGAGAGAAAGCGTCCCTGTCCTGGGCAGCACGAAACAGCTCTCCAACACTTCTTATGCCCGTCCAGTCGCGTATATTGCGGAGCCAGGAAATTTGTCTCCTTCCAACACCTCTACGACCCTCTATCTTGCCCATAAGAATCAGGTGGAGCAATTCATATTTTTCTCCTCTGAGCACATGACCCAAATACGATACCTTTCGGATTTTGATATTTGTCAGCAACTCTCTATTCACTCTAGCTCTTTGAAGAACTCTTGTGTTGCTGACCATATCCGTCCAGGGTATCCGGAGCATTCTCCGATGTATCCACATTTCGAACGCCTCCAGCCGGTTCATGCTACTCACTTTGAGGGTCCACGATTCCACTCCGTACAGCAGGACTGACCATATATAACATTTGACCAGTCGCTGTCGAAGTTTCAGATTAAGATTGTCATCGCAGAATATCTGTCTCATTTTGTTAAAAGCAGCTCGCGATGCTTCAATTCTGCATTTGACTTCGGTTTCTGGGTCGAGGTCTTCCGCTAGGATACTTCCAAGGTATTTAATCTTTGTCACTCTCTCTATACCAGCCCCATTCAATGTGAGGCGTGCTCCCGTGTGATCTTGCCTACTAAACACCATGAACTTTGTTTTACTCACGTTCATGTTAAGACCCAGTCTCACACCAGCCTCATTAATTCTGTTTACGAGTGTTTGTAAGTCTTCCATACTATCTGCCAGAATGACTGTATCATCCGCATACCTGATATTATTGACGTGTACACCGTTAACCTTGACCCCCAGTTCTATATCATGCCTTAAACCCCAGTTCTATGTCATGTTTTAAACTTAAGAATATAAATATAATTTATATAGACTACTGGAACAATAAAGTAAATGAGAATCCAAAAATAGATTGTTCACAAGGCATCGACACATCGCTCACACAGAGGACAATAACCTGAAAAAATTTGGTATTGACAGGATAGATAGAAGGCTAGAAGCTGGTAGAGGGTAATTTCCTATTCAATGGAGCATCCAGAACAATGACGCCTACTGGCTATCTCGCTGCAATGTCTCTCCAAACTGCGAGCAGCATATAAAGGTGGAGGAGAACTGTTAAGGACCCCATTGTAGGAACCATTGGAGAAGATAACTTTTATCTTACACTTAACACCAAGACATCACAAAATAAAACAAGTCACGTTTTCCATTCATGAAAAAGGGTCAGATAATTAAATGTAAAAAAAAAAATAGTTTTTTGTATTTTGATTAGAAAAACAAAAGCATTAAAAAGCTTGCCAAATCATCAGGATCTCGCTTATTGGCGGGTTCATAATTTGATTGTGTATTTCCTACCTATTTACACTAAATCTATTATAGGTGAATTGAGGTTACGAGTGAAATATCACTATAGATTAAACGCTTCTAGACATCCAAAAGCCAAAGTGGTGTGAACAATTCCCGCGTGCATTTCAATTTCAATTCAATTTCAATTTTTCAATTTTTATTTATTACATAATATGTACATTACAAACTTTATGTTCAATGCATACATATTATGAATTTATATCTAAAAATATACATATACACATATACATACACACCCATATACACACATACATACATACATATACACATATATATACATACATACACATATACATATACATACATATATACACACACATATACATATTATATATTAAAATAATAATTTAATATTAAACAATTAAAAGTGACCTGTACAATCTGGTCAAAGGTGTAGGAGAATGCATGAAGATTCGTCCATTGTTTCTATCACTGAATGATTGAACTGCGCGTCAAAATATATAATTATCTCTGTAATAATGACCCTCACTAACGCTATAAAGACGCTGTGCGAGATTATGCTGTCTTCACAGAATTAAATCGCGGCGGAAATGTTTATAATCCTCAAATGTATATAATTTTCAATTCTCTGAATCTAGGTGCACTTCGCAAAAATTGTCATCATATAATTATTTAAAATAATTTTTTTTAAATAATTTTACAAAAAAAAAAAATTTATTGAAGAGAATTATATATTTTGGTTCGAGTACTGCTAGGACATAAAAACAACTAACTGATATAAAATGTAAATACCAACATGTAAAAGTACGTCATGTTTGACGGGCTGCGGCTAGTAGTTTAATAACGTTCCTACTCTTACTGGTATTAATTTTAAACATTCACAATAGTTTGTCTTCTCATACATTTACGCACCATGCGAATACAGTTTTTTAAATTGATATTACAATAATTTTATTCACCTTCTTCTTTTACGATTTCATGGAACTAGAAAGTTCAAGTGTACAGTCATTATTGTGCGCCATACATCCTTTGACGATCTGCTGGGCGCTTACTTACCTTTTGCAGGTTCATCCTGACGTTACCTACTTATCTCTAAGTCTCGGTCTTAATCCTGTTGGCTTTGTAAAGGGACTTTGTGCGTGATACGGATTAATCTCTGCTGCTTTTATTCGCTACGTGTCTTACACTTCTCTTGCGACGTGTCTCACAGCATCCTCTAGGTTTTCACCTTCCTCAAGATATCTGGGGCGAAGTTACTTACTTTTTCCGAAGTTCCAAGTTCTTTAACCCCCTTCTGTATTTGGTTAGGTTGTCACGTATTGGACCGTAAATCTTAAGGAAATACGGAAGACAGTTCCTTTCCTCATTTTCTCTTTCAATCTGCGATACTTTTATATTTCCTTTTTATACTTCTTCATTTTTTTTACTTGATTAAAATAACTTTAAATGATTTTTTCGTGCTCTATTCCGAATTAAACATTTAGTATGTCAACAACAAAGGCTACCTACGTCAGAACAGAGATTTCTATATACCTAGCGAGGTAAATAGTGTGGCTGAGACGCGTTCTACATATTATATTATACATATATTTATGTATGAATAAATACGTTTTAAGCATTAAATAATTATGTGTCTAATAAACGCCGATTTATTAGCACTGAAACTGAAGAAAACTTGGATATTACAGTTCTTAATTTTATAAATGCAATTTTCATAAGATTCTGAAAATTGATGAGAAAAGCACATAATCGAAGGATCCTAGGCAGAGTGGAATATGATGGAAGAGACCCACATGTACTAAATTACACCAGAAGTTACAGGAACTCGTGTGGTTACGCGGAAAGCGCGGAATTGATAATCAATAGTTCATTCCCGCTCTAAACTTTGTCGGAATGAAAATTATACGTATTACAAATCTAGAATGTCTAAACACAAATAAATAGCAAAATTCTTTAGTTTTAATTTATAATAACAGAATGTCTAGAATAAAATAAAATAGATGTAATAATTTTATTATAAAATTGATTATAAGATTATTCAAGTCACTGCCAACTTCCCAATATAGTGTTGAACAAATAAAAATTGCAGTTGCGATTGAAGATTGCTAATATTGTATTCAAAGCCGTTTTGAATTGAGAAATTGTTATATAATTAAATTTAACTCTCTCGACCTCAAATCGAGAGTTAAGATTCGGAATGTACTGATTTCGTTTTTTCTAATAGAGTGTTCTAGAAGATTACAAAGTGTTGGTTTAGTTTACCTGTGTTCCGAGGAAGACAAAAGTATTCCCTTCAATTTCCGCCACCGTACCGCAGGAAACATTCTTAAAATCAAACTTCCGGTTCGCCGGGATCAATTCTCCACCTGAAATCAATTATTTGCTATCAAAAAAAGGCAAGTGAATTGATGAAAAGTTAATGGTTGGTCAACCGGTGTGTTTACACACCGCGCGAAATTAAAATTTACCTTATATATGTTATAGTAAAATTGTATTTCTAGTGAGTCTATATTTTACCCGGTCGGGCAGTGAAAACATGTCAATTTACAGATTCACTGCGCAGTATTGGTGAAACTATATTTTGTCCACGAATGCACGCATATCTCAAAACGGTTAGGTTATGTTAGGTAAGGTAAGGTTAGTTCACGCAATAACTTAAATTTTTAATTCTTTTTCTCAGAGGTCAATTTCAATCCGGAAATAGGCATCTGTCATGATCTGTTAAATTTAATTTTAGTGACAGTTCGTCGTCGATATAATTTCACTAGTAAGATATCAGTGAAAATATTTTTCGCTAGTTTGTATTAATTTCTATTGGTAAAAATCTGCTTGGATATGATAAGACTAATGACTTTGAATATAATTCTACTAAAATGTCAGTGAAAATACAGACTCACTATAAATATAGATTCACTGTAACATTTATACCCACAGACCATAAAAAAATAAAGACATGAACAAACGTATTTTTTTTTGCACACGGTCTGGATGCGTTTAACTTGTTAAAAAAAATTACTTCGTGCCAGTATCGTATAAATAGACTTCCATGTACGTTTGTCTCTGTGAGATTTCTTTAATTTATCTTAATAAAAATGGTGAGTAGACATAAATCTGATTTTAGAGAGAAAGTCGAATTTAAAACAGTGATAATTCCACGTTATCACCCGCTTGCCCCGGACCGAAAGGAAATTCTGAAATTCTGCGGAGAAAGACTTGCGATCGCACATAAAAAATATTTTATGCATTTAATAGATTTAAAAAAAAATTATTCACGAAAAAAGTAACCAAAATTTTTTAAATGTTTTTTTGTTTATTTACATTTATGAGAAACAATCACTTTTTTTTGTACACACGTATAGAAAATAATGTAATTACAGCAAATTCTTGATTATGCGTTCACGCTTCGCGCGCCCGAACTTTTGTTCCGGGGCAATCCTGACTATGTTAAAATACGGGGCAAGTGATTGATTTTGTTTTAGGGACTTACAAACTTCAAGCAGTAACCCCGCGATATTTTATTTGAGATTTCACCGAAAATTTTCATTGCATTGTAGATGGTATGGATTTTTACATCTTTTGAGTCAAAAAACTTGTAAATTTTAAATTATTGATAGATCTGTCATTAACGTCGTTGAGATTATTCATGATGATCATCAAATTGGCTGAAAAACATAACTCTTACGTATCTTTAATTACATTTTTATATTTTACTACTCTTTTATTATATCTACTACTGCAACTAAGTTTTGATAGTAACCTATCTATGAGAATTTCTGATACTCTCGAAACTTGAGTAAATAATATATAATTGAAAATAAATTGTTTACTATCTTGAAAATCTTGAGTAATTAGATATAATTAAATATGAAGTTAGGTAATAATATAATAATAGAAAAATTATAATTAAAGGCACGTAGAGGAAACACAGCGTATGTTTTATTACTGTATTTAATGATCAGTTAATTAAAAAAACATAGTTTTTTATAGGTAGTGAGGCTGTGTTGAGCAAAACTTACACATATTAACAAGATATCCATTCGCGTCGTAACAGTAAACTGTAAGGATACCTTTGCGCATAAACAGAGTTTTTATAATAAGTATTTAATTATGATTGTCTCACACATATGTGTCATATCACGCCTGCATTAAATATGTATTTCTAATTCAGTGAAAATGTTAATAATAATATTCACGAATTCATTTAAATTCACAAATAAAAAATCTCCCCGAAGCTTACTACAACAAATCTACCGAATTTGCAAACGTCATAAGACGGGTATGAGATGAGTGGGGTATAAAAGGGAAGGCAGCAATTTCCAAAAAAAAAAGTATTATTAATTTAGAATGTACAAGGAAAAATATATAAAATCATTTAGAATTAGTAATTTTTAAAAAAAAAAAAAAAAAAATCCTCGGTGAATGCATTCAACATTTTTTTTGGATATTGCTGCCTTTGCTTTATACCCCACAACCCCACACATCACAGTCACGTCACACTGAGATTTATGTGACGTCATGGTACGTCACGTTACGGATGCGGCACACTAAGATTTATGTGACATCACGTTATGGACACGTCAAGCAGAAATTTACCTGAGATATTAGCCCTAGTAGTGCAAGGAAGTATAAACAACATTTTATATATAGTGTCGCGAGATCGCGGCGGTTGAAGACAAATGAAACAATTGAAATTTATTATTAAAGTTTTATTAATTTTCTTAAGTCACTGGACTTAAATTTAATTGAAGCACTATTTTTCAATTTACAATAATTTCACACCAATCTCGTCTACACTCGTCTGTGGTGTATGCGTATGTGAACATGTTGTGAACTTTTGAAAAACAAAATAAATAAATTCTCAGAAAATACTTATTTACTAGCTGTGACCCGTCAAAAATGATGGAACATTGTATTTCCGGCTATTGATTTTGTTTTTTTTTGTGTTTTGGCCGTGAATTCGAACGAATTACGGACGTTTCACGAAGTTATGGATGGAAAGACAGACATTCGGACAGTCTCCATTAAATTAACAAATTACTAGCCGTACACCCGTGAAAAATCATGGATCATAATTTAAGTATTATTTATTTATTTCTACATAATAAAATAAAAAGCCTGTCAAACTTTCAACGTAGAAAATATAATAAATAAATAGTTCACGTCTTAGCTTATCTCTGATTTTAAAATGTGCAGTATTAATACATATTTTTGACGGGCCACGGAGAAGCGATGTTGGCCATGTTATCTAGTCGCCGCCCTGCCATCTGCGCGTTCGAGGTTCGAGTCTCTCTCCAGCCATGTAAATTTAGTTTTTAACCGTGAATTCCATAAACTTACAGACTGACGGGACAAACAGATGATGAAATTATTATATTCAGATAAGAACGGCTGCACAATAACATACAGAGAATCAAAAAATGGGGAATAAAGAGAAGGACAGATTGAAATTGTAAAAAGAGAAAGAGAGAAAAATAAGAAAGAAAATGTGGCATAAAGATATATTATGTGAGCATACATCTATTATGAATAACATCAAATTCCACAAAACGTTCCCGATATTAGGCTTGTTCCCGCTTATAGGTTGAGAATACTCTACATTTAGGTATGTTATAAATAATACCTGATGATGAAAGGAATCACTCCTCTCGAAACTATAGTAGTAAAAAAAGAACTCAATACTGTTTCAATGTTTAATACGGTGCAAATAAAAATAATTATATAGCACTACAAAGAAAGAGCTTTATCAATTTACTAGCTGTTCATACCCGGCGTTGCACGGGTTAAGGTAAGTTAAATTTGTGAGGGTAAACAAAGTTTCGATTCGAAAGATATAGATTTGCATAGAAAATATATCAGGGGGAGAGGAAAGGGTAACAGAATAGGCGAGAAATGTCACCAATGTTAACCACCGGGTGCTAAAGAATAAGTTTCCAATGTTATGTCCGATCGGTCAAACGGTACAGATTTGCATTGAAAATATATCAGGGGACGAGAAGCGTTAAAAGAATTGTGGTAAAATTTTGCATATGTTACCCGTCAAGTCTTTAAATATAAGTTTCCAAATTTTGAGTCCGATCGGTCAAATGCCACAGATTTGAATCGAAAATATGTTAGGGGGAGGGAAAGGGGTAAGAGAATAGGGAGAAAATGTTGCGTATGTTACTCGCCGAGTCCCAAAGAATATTTTTTTTTAATTTTGAGTCCGATCGGTCGAACGGTACAGATTTGCATCGAAATTATGTCAGGGGAGCGGAAGGGGTAAGAGAATAGGAAAGAAATGTTTCCTATATTACCCGCCGGGTCCTAAAGCATAAGTATATGAAATTTGAATCGAAGCGGATAGACGGTGCGGATTTGTATAGAGAACAGACAGACAGACAGACATTATAGGTATAGATAGTAAAACCGAATTCATTTTTAAAAGTATGATAATATTTACTTTTCAAATAATTAAAAAAAAAAAATTCAGAATAATCACTATTAGTTATCAAGAAGTTAGTAAATCATATAAAAACATTTAAAAGTCCACGATTGTGAAGATAGGCAAAATTAATCGAAGAAAGATTTAAAAACATCAGTATTTGAATAATATTTATGAAGCACGAGAGGCAATATAACTTTTTCATCACAAAAACACTTCAATTATTGTTTTTCAGTTCCCCCCCCCGTTACGCATTGTCCGCCAAAGTCAAGCATTGCGAAGTTGTTCCTTCGCAAAGGTTAAACACTGCCTATAAATTTTTAGCTTCCCTTTGAGACGCAGATTACAACAAGCAAAAGTTAAACAATAAAATACACCTTCCTCCCTTCAAATTTAATTTGCTACTAGGCATTTAAAATTTCTGAAAAAGATTTTTGAAAATTTTCCCAGCGAATATTTGGCTGAGTTATTCGTTCCACTCGTGTATACTTATGTCAAAGCAGACTCAGCTAGGGGTATCGAGGCAAAAGTTAACTCGAAATAAATGTTTTTGTCATTTAACTATGCCACTGTCTAACTTTTGTCGGCTGCCTCCTAATACTATTTAAATAAATGTATATACATATTTATATAAACAGAGGAGGCCAAAAATATTTTATACACTTCAGCAAAAATCCTGTAGTAAAAATATAACATAAAATTTATTCAGACGTCTTACTAACCAGCAAATTAACCATTGCGCTGTTTCTCTGTCTTCTTTCTCTCGAAACGTCGCGAAAAAACGGCCAGAAAGGTCGTAGAAACACGGCAAAATATCCCAAAAAATTCAAACTAGATTATGAACAGCCGTGAAAGTTTAAAAAATTTATGATAAAATCTACTTTTCGAGTAAAAACTAAGTTAGAAAGATGGGTTGCCTATATCGATGCTTTCACCCAAATTCGTAAATATTGAAGGTAGATAACTAATTGGCTACAAACATTTTTGTCGGTGTAGACGAATGTTTGGATTGACGATTTAAGTTGTGTGTAGCGATAATTTATTTATTAATTATTTTATTTTCATTTATTCAGAAAACCAACAGCTAACAATAATTAATTAAATACAAAGAATGGGAAACATAAAAGCCAATTATAGGTTTTCACTGGTGGTGACAAAATATAGTATTTGCGTGGTATACATATATATGATATCGTATATTAATAAAACTATACAATTGATATAGTGGAAAATAATTACAAATATTTTATTTGAAAAATGGATCGGAACCCATGCGTCGCGAGTGAGTAGGTGAGTGTATTAAGTTGGCCACAAATATGAGATTTGCCTGTAGTTTATAGAAACGAGGGGGTAAAAAGAAGAGGGATGATTCATAGAACTTTTGGAGGAACATTGATGAAGAGCTTGTACAATGATTCAGGATAATCTATTGAGTCTGAGCTTTTGATTTAACAAATAAAATATTTCTATAACAACTGCATACACGAATCATTTTTTTTTTATATTTTACATTTGTTTATTTTGTGTATCATTGTATATCTTGCTGTAATTTTCTTCTAACTATTGTTTTTCAAGTTTAATTTCATTTCATACAAACTTATATACCTACCTCCTTGTAAAATTCACATGCTTGATCACAGATTTTGCAGAGACAGGCGTGGTAAAATTATTTTTACAATTTTTACTGTATATGTTTAAATTTAATAAATAAATATATTTTTTGCCTTCTCTGTACAAGAAGCACCGCTAAGAAGTTCTGAAATAATGAAAATGCTACTGTTGCTGCAAAACGCCCGATGAAACACGTTTAGCACTAACTTGAACATTACATCTTCTTAGGTTTCAAGTACTCAGCGTTCGCCCGAATAACATTATAGTCCGGTTGATACTGCTCAAGAAAATAGTGGAGCTTACAGTGTAACCAAAATTTAATTGTACATGTTTTAATTTACCCTTATAAATATTTATTGTTCCAAGATTTGCGATGTGGTTGACATGGGAGAATAGAAAACTTACAGAAAAAATAACTGGAAGAGTATCAAAACGGTGACAGAGATACGTTCGTTAGGCCAGACCGAAGATCGAGTCTTGTGAAGGTACTTTAATAAGTAAACTATATGAATGCGAATTCTGATACGAGAAAGAAATGAATTCCTTATACTTATACTTACAAGCATCCTTATATTAGGTCCTTACATATGAAATTGACGTTTAGTATGGGAGGAACATAAAGCCGATTTTTTTTATTATAATATATTTATTTAATCAAAGTATGTAGGTACCATTGCTATCTATGCACTTTTGCCATCTCATAGGTAGAGTAATGCAACGCAGCAGTCAACGCGCGTTTGTTGATTTGCTTCACTCAATTCGTGAGGTACCCACCTTTCAAGCTTTTTCACCTTACCAATTTGCTTCAAGTGGATTAAAACAGTTTTATCACTAACACCGCAGCCTGTAGCTAACTCGGATGTGGTTTGCGATGGATCCGCTTCCACAATAGCCTTCAATTCTTCATTATCAACTTTGGTCTCCGGCCGTCCACGGAGCTTGTTCTGCAGGTCGAAATTTCCAGAACGAAAACGTTGGAACCAAAAACGCACTGTGTTTTCTTTTGCGGTACCGTCGCCATACACATCATTAATCCTTCGAGCCGTTTCTGCAGCACTGGTGCCACGGTGGAACTCGTACTCGTAAATAACGCGATATTTCAAGTTTTTCATTTTGTAAACTGAGTGACGCAAAGAAAAAAACAATTGAGGAAAAAACAAATGAATTATAATTTTCAAAACACAAATACATGAGTAAATAGCTGTATAAATTTGGATTTGGAATTCCTAACCAAAGAGAAGATATTTGAGATCAAATTTGCCAGTACGGCAAAACGCCAATTTCATATGTAAGGACCTAATACTATACTCACAAGCATCAATAATACTTCAAGAGAAACAGAATCAAATTGTAAGCGCAACTCGTTATTAATTATTTTAATTAATTAAACGACTTAATAGTATTAACTTAACTAGTAACTATACTTAATACTTATTCTAGCAAACAAATCAATTTTTGAACGGGGGCTTGGCTACAGTTGTGGTAGGGGTAATAGAGAAGTGGACGCTGAAATGGGGAATATATCAAGTAACTATTCATAAAATTTATCTGGCAATTAATTATATTGGCTTTAGTGTTCAGACATTTTTTATTTCTAGTATCTCGAAGTTATCTAATCTAAAGCCCCTATTATTTACATGAAGAATCTCTTTATTATTTCCATTCCCGAAATTTTATAAAGTCTCAACGTTGTCCAGAAACACCAAAATTGAAATATACAAAAAGATTAAACAAAAAATTACAAAAACAAATAAAGCCGTTTTTAGCCTGATGTTGTAGATTTTATACTAACAATTACAATTGAAGTATAAATATTAACAAAAACAAAAAATAAATATATGACTGTTTTATTTAATGATTTAACGTCTGTGAAACTTAATTTAAAATGTTGCTTTTTGCCAATTTGCCAAAAGGATTTGGTTATTTGTAATATTTAATTGTAAAATTTTTAATTTATGTTAACTAACTAATTAAGCAACCCTGCCATATTCCTCTATTTTGGCACACCAATTTCGTTTCGGCTACATTCGTACAAGTTCTATGGTTGTTGAGGCTTTTAACAGGACCGAACTCAAATATGTACTTGTAGTATCTGATCGTGCCGGGTCTTTCGCGGATGCCCTCTATTCTTGTTTATTTATGTTATTTTTAAATATGTAATATTTTGAAACCCTTGTAAATGCAAAAATAATGTTTTGTTTCCAAAATATGGTAAGAAATTCAGAATAGTTATTTTTAACCTATATAAAAACTATTGCAATTATTTGAAATTAATTAATAAGCCTCCGATTTAAAAAGATGTTTTGATTTCTAATAAATGTTTCATGTTTATTGCACTTTTTGCAGACGTATGGATTTATAAAATATAAATTATTATTGGAGTTGAAAGGAGTAAACAATATTACCCGAATATTAAACAGTCCAACGAAACGGAATAAGGTGAAACAAAGCTGTTTGTTCGCCTCAGGTTATAAATTGAAGTTGATATGTCATTGTTATGTTTGGACCCTAAATAAACAGGAAAGCCTAAGTTGATACAAAGTCCTCCATTTGGTTTAGTCAATTAACAATGCGACCTTGTGTCCGTGAACAATCCAAACACTTGACTGATGGGCCTGGCAACTTGCTCACAAGTCACGTGAATGCTAATTGTTGGTCGCGGGGTTTACCGAATAGTACGGTGCTGGAATTTCGAATGACGGTCTCGGCTGAAAATTACCGGACATTAATTTTTTAAAATAAAATTGAGGGCATTTTTTGATTAGTTTATTTAAGATCTTGAAATTATTTTATATTATTAAGTATTCTGATAGATATTGCTAGTCAATACTTAACACAACACTGACAACGTTCTCACCCTGATTTCGACACGGTATTGCAAGCCAACACTTAACCACAACACCAACACTTATAATTACACGTCCGCCCTGATGATGGACCCTACGATGGGTTCCGAAACGTCGGCCAAAAAAGTCGTAATAACACGGCATAATACCCCAGAAGGCCCAAAGCAGAAAATTGAAATACGCACACAAAAATCATTCGATTTTCTTTTTTTCCTAAGAATTTGAAAGGTTTTTGCAGTGGTTTTGTATCTTTAATTCTCAAAAGTTCAGTTTCATTGGATAATACGTTCATTTTATCTGATTATTCCATCACTCAGCTGATACGGGGTATCTTAGAACAGCCACCCGCAATACTCGCATCTCACCCTTATCTTCAGGGATAATCGTATCGCCGCGGTGAAGGGTGGAAGTACAATTAAGCCTTTTGCAATTTAAACGTAGCACGTTTTGCTGAAATATGTATATGTATTAAGAATGCAAGTCGAATAAGTCTACTGTTGGACGTGTTATCTGAACGTTAATGTAAAATAATTAATAAAGTTTATTTTAAAGAGTTTTGTAGAAATTTTAACTAAAATTCAAAAATGATTTTAAAATATTCTCAAGGGTCGTGACTTTGGGTGACAAATGAAAACACTGGAAATTAAATAGCGACTTATTAATTAGTGATTTATTAATTATGAAATTGAAAAGTTATTTAACAAGAATTAAACGATATTCTTTAAATCACACTATTTCAATTGTAATAGTCACATTTATTTATTTCGACACTCCGGTAAAAACTCGTTTGATTCTTTTTCTCGATATCTGTCGTTCAGAAATTACACGACTGAGCAGACTGACGTCATCCTGCGCGTACTTCGCACATATCAAAATTTCAAAAACAACTCATCTTGCGCGGCGCGGTGCTGCCTTATATACGCAATATACCGTTCTTACGAACTTCATAGATTATTCTATTCCGTTCTAGTGTTTAGGAGTAGGTTCCCATCGCTTCTAGGTAGTTCCAGGCGACTCGCGAATGTCGAAGATAACCCTAAATTGCTTTGGGCTGCTCTCGATCCTTCCATAGTGTTGTGATATAACAAGGGATTCAGACAGATCGCAATAGGCATGATGACAGATTTTGAAATAATATTCTATATTGTAGGTACACTCTACTATTACTGAAAATAACATTATTTCAGTAATAAACTAAGTTTTTTCGCAAATAATTGCATTTTCATCTATATAATTTTTGTTTCGCGCAAAAACGCTTGCAGCTGTCATTTCGTCTACGCGAAGTCAAGCCTCAGTAAACATTGCATTGTGTCTATGGCAACGGTTCAAAGACACGGTGATGGGTACTGAGGCGTGACGTGTTTCAGTTAAAATGACGGATTGCACAACTTTATACTTATATTTTATTGAAAATCTTATTAATCTCAATGTGTATATTAAAACTGGATCCTTTTTTTAGAATCTCTTCAAAATATTTTCTTCTCTAAAATTACTATTCTTTCTGCTTACGTTTCGTTACAATATTGATTAAATACCCTTTCAAGGAGTCGAAGCGTAAGTTATTCTTACGTGTACGTATACCATCACCGCTGGACCATTCTCTTCTTCTAGTCTAACCGGCTCATCTTCGTAAAAGAGTTCATATATTCTCATTACGGGTCCACAGACAGCATTCGTCACATTCCAAATTGATGCCTGCTCTTGGGTACAGCTCTTCGTCTTTGAGTGGTACCAGAAAACTGTCCAATAGGCTAACTGATCAAGAAACCAACTATCCCATAAGCCACCTGCCTAAAAATCAACTTAAACCAATATATACTTCAGCATACGTTTAAGAAAATGAGCCAAGTTTTTTAATTGTTCAAACCTTGAAACTGAATCTGAATGTAAAACGGATTTTTAAGAATAATTTATTTCATACTATACTTAGAATTGATTTTGGATATTTTGATATGTTTTTTAAATTAAAAAGAAATTTTAAATTTGAATTGCGCTTAAAAAAACTTGAGTAAACTCATATGCTGAGTTAAGCCACGAAAAAAAATTCTATACGTACAGTTTTAAATAGATCAATTTGATGTTTTTTCAGGTGAAGGAATTATGCCTATTTTTGGAAAAAATATGCAATCACAAATTTAAAATTTTTTTTTTTTAGAAGTTGGGCTTTCGGGTAATCGACTATCGGGAAGTTGGCTCGGTGGACAGTCATCGCGTCTGGCAGTTGACTGTCGGACAATTTTCTTAAACTTGATTTCAAGATCGGTTTACTTCTGAGAGTTTCGCAATTATAAATATTATCGTTAATCATTACACCCTTTGATTAGCGATCCTCGGTAATTGCATTCAAAACATTTATTTATTTTTTTGTATATTGCTGCCGTTGCTTTTATACCCCACATATCTTATTCTTTGAGGAGATATTCTTTGTCTAATGAAATTTTTCATCTTACATCTAACTTGTTATGTCTTGGGTAAAGTTCAAGTTTCATTTTGTTTTTTATCAACCTATTTCTCAAATTAAAGAAATGATAGAAAATTTACCTGCAAAGTAAATTGATATTAACTACGAGGGCTTGTTTAATACATTTTTAAATTTTTAGCAATTATCTATGTTTTAGAAGACTTGGTGGCTTGCACACGGGTTACGTATTTCATTGCACGTAATTTACTTATACATCGTTACGTACTTGAGAAACCATAACGCATATTACGCTAATATCATAATGAGCCATTCAAAACTAATCAGTGGCTAAAGTACTAATTGAAATGCCGAATTAGTGTTCAAGGGATTGTATTAATGGATTAGTAAACACTTCAGGGCGTATCGAGGACATGGAGGATTTCCGCAGAGAGGCTGGGTACATGATCTGATGCGTCTTAACTTCAGATGCACGAGTGTGACATGCTCTGTTATTTGGAGTATTGAGACAAGACCGGACTGCATATGAATCGGTGATACTCAGAATACTAGTGAATAAAAATACTGGTGAATAAAATACGACGTATGTGTCAATAATAAGGAGAAATCATCATGACAAGAACGAGCATGCAACAGTTAAGATGAATTGAATATAAGAATCCGAATAAAGCCCAAACAAAAAAAAAATAAGTAAAATTAAATGGAGTTTAAGGGTGTACTTTTAGTCCAATGCATTTTCATACTCACACATCGTATTACTCTTCTCTATTACACATCGTATTCTTCCTTTGTATACACTTTATTAAATTTTCACTCTGATAATCGCTCACGAAACTGTCACCTCATGTAATCGATTATAAATTATAAATGTTTACAATTTTATTAATGTAATGTAAAAATAATTAAACACCTTGTCAAAAATCACCCATTTCTACCTGAATTTCAGACTCCCAGGGTGGTGTAACCCCTCAAGTAAAAACATATAAAACATAAATTTGTTGTCTGTCTGTCTGTTTATCCGAAACTTTCTGTAACGTCCGTAATATCATTCGAATTCACACAATACACGGATAAAAAAATACACGGCTGGAAGTAGGGCGCGAATCTGAAACGAACAAGCGACAGGCGGCACCCTTCGCACATCGCTACACCGCCTCTCCCGTTATCCTATAAATATATTATAGGGCTTAGCAAAGATGCAAATCACGTATCGTGATTTTTCATGGGTATACGGCTAATATTTGTAATAGAGCGTTATTTATACCAAAAAATTACGTTAGTTCACGTCTAATTATTTTTTTGGTCTGTGTTTGTTTTAAGCAAGATTTTACAATTTTTTTTTAAATATGTTTTACTTTACTTTGTAATACACACACAATATGAGTTATTAAATTACAACCGTAGTTTCGAGAGGAGCAGTCCCTCTCATCATCAGGTATAGATAATAAACAAATCTTTCAATGATATTAAAGATTTTACAATTTTAAGCAAGAATAAATTTTAACCCCTAGCACCCAAGATGGTATTTTGACGAATATATTTAATCAACTATCCTAATTTCGAATGTCTGTCGGTAACTTGCTGGAATTTTAACTACAATAATAATAATAATAATAGGCCTTTATTTCAGCTTGTTGAGAATAGATTCTCACCTCGTCATATAGACGACTAGCTACTAATGAGGCGCAGGCAGCCGAGTGTGACACGTCAAGCAGTGCGCCACGAAACTACAGTGTTGACATTTATATTAATTTAATAATGTCCCGTGATTTTTCACGGGTGTATGGCTAGTATAATACAATGACATTAAAAAAGCAAAAACATCCAAGAGCAGAAATCAATATATATAAATATAAAAAGAAACCCGTGTTTCCCTACCCGCCAAGTTTTCTCCACAACCAGCCACAACCACCCACCGGTGGTTTTGGTGGTGGATAGCCCTTGGTGTCACATAGAAAATATGCGAGTTTGGTGGGGGTGGCTGTGCGTGGGTGGGTGTGGGTGACGAAAATGTGCTTTCTAGCACATTGTTTTGTTATGGGAAGGCCGCAAATGCTTCAGATTGTTTCAAAATAGGCGCGCTGACTGTGTCTAGAAGGTTCCGGAAAAACCTGCTCTAGAAAGTTCTGGAAGGAGGAGGTTCTAGAAAATTCCCGAAAATTCTATAAGGTTCTAAACTGAGTAGCGGAATGTGTCGGTGTGTCTAGAAGAATCTTGTACATTCGAATTTCTTGAAAGTTCTGGAAGGAGAATGTTCTAGAAGGTTCGCGAAGTTCTACGATGATCCAAACGGGGTTCTAAAAATCTACGCGTGCGTAGCCGCGCGGGCACAGCTAGTTACTTATATTATATCAAGTTTTATTTAAGAACAATTTCAGGCAGACCTTCTATCATTCTATAGATGTCACTATATCCCATTCCGTTGATGATTAAAGCATGGGGGTCCTGCGAAGGTCGAGGTCCCCTGTAGACCAGGGCCAGTCTGGCGCCGGAAGTGCGAAGGCTGTGCAGTTTTTCAAGGACCACGCCGGGCGCCAGTTTATATACCAGAGACACTTGCTGGAAACACGAAGAAAATATAGAATTATATCAATTTTATTAATACATACATTTGGAAGGGTTTCATAAATTTACAAAGCGCTTGTGAGGGGTAATAACAAAATTCAAGTTGACATTTCGGACCCGCGTTTTTTGGAGCTCCTTCGCCCTCTCATGTGACGCAAATTACCTGGGCGGAGCATTTTAGGTGTCTAGTCGAGGGCTTAAATGGACGAAATTGTTTTTGTTAGAAATTTCGTGGCACTCGTAAAGATCCAGCGGTTCTAGTATGATTAAATGTTACCGGAAAACCTTTCTAATATAATTTATTTCAGTTTAAGTTTTCTCATGTAGCAGGATAATTTGTTTTTGAAAACCTTTTAAAAGTAAATATTTTTTTAGGATAATTTACTTAACTTTTACAATTTCGCCCGTCGGCCACCTCAAATAATTATTTTCATATCTTGACTTACTTCCGGGATATTTTTTTAGATTTCTCGATGAAATTTATCAATGTGCTATTAAAATACCTAAGACCTTACGAAATAAATCTAGCATAGTTGAATAATGTGAATGAGGCGATTCACCAAATTTTGACATACAAACGCAGCACTTAATACTTATTATGCATTCGGTATGCATGCGATTTGCATTCCCATATGACTGACAAATTAACACAAATAGAACTTCAGTGCACTATTTAACGTGTTAAGGCCCGGTTGTTTCAAGTTCGATCAAAGTAAGCGGTCGATTAAAGCATAGATTTTTACGAAAACGGATCGTCTGATTGGTGGAGAACGTAAAAATCTATGCTTTAAAAGAACGCTTACTTTAATCCAACTTGAAACAACCGGCCCTAAGAAGGCATATAGTACTAATCTATATGCTTATCTTTAAAAAAATATATTTTTGGCACTTGTTTTATTCATTTCCAGAGCTCAGTTGATCTGCTTGAATGAAAAAATTAATAAACGTATGCGATACAAACTGATAAAATTTTTTTAATCTAATATTAGTACTTATTTTATGTCATTTTCATCAAAAAAGACAATACTCCAGATTCTAATGACTCATTTGCGTGACGATAGCAATCTTTTTGACATCCATGTCACTTAGACATAAAATAAGCCATGTATGTAAAATAGAATATTGATGTAATTGTTTTGATAAGAAATGATTTGTATGCCATTATTGTACAACTGTTTGGTATTTAAAAGTTATATTCCATGGTCTATATAGAAACGGGTGCTCAGGATGAACTTTCAGCTTTCTGTTTTAGGTTTTTAACAACAAAACATTATTTATCTCTCATATTCCACATTTATTTCACTCAAAGTGTCACTTTATTAGAGGATGAAGATTCACGACTACATTCCAAAGGCCTTGGCATCTTTTAAAGGCATTGGCTATCAAGTTTGCTATAAAATTTTTACATACTGTGATTGGCTAGACCACTATCTCAAGTTTTACAGCCATCATGTTCTCCTTCTTCCAGGGCCCCGATGGTAATCTTGCATGCATTATGAGATGGAAGAAATCGTCCTTCTCTTGATGTTTCATCACGTGTCCGAGATATTGAAGTTTCGGATTTTTAGTGTTTTAATTACTTCTTTTACTTTATTCATCCGAATTTACGAATGGAACATCTACATATTTACGTATCACTAACTCGCGATGATTCGATTCAAAGTTTAATCTTTTTTTTTGTGGGTCGCAATTCTAGGATTGGTCTGCAACAAGCACTCAGTTTCACGCTCCTCTCTGTCACCTGCCAGCTTCTTCATTTCTTGGTAGGTGCTACAGAGAACATCTTCAATAATCTGGTCTACGTAGCTTATTCTCGGGCGGCCTCTACGATTGTTGCCTTCAACATTTCCCTCGACGACGGTAAAAAGCAGGCCCGGATGCCTTATATTATGGCCTATCCAAATTGATCGTTGTTTAGGAGCCGCCTCTTTTTGCCCACCCTGCTCGTCAACACCTCGCCGTTTCGGGTAAGTTCTGAACAAGGAATCCACGATATGCGCTTGTAGCACCACATCTCGAAGGTCGCTAGCCTCCCGGACATGCTCTGGCTGATGGTCCATGTTTCGCTGTCATACATTAGCATACTCCTCATATTATCAAATTAGTAATTCCCACGGATCAGCCAGCCCAGGGCCACATCATAGTTGGTTTTAAATACATACGAGTAGATAATAGTTATTTTTTTTGTATAAAATATATTGAGTAGCTTGTTGGTCTTGTGGTAAGGACTCTCGCCTCGTGATCCAAAGGTCGCGGGTTCGACCTCACTCAGACAAGCAAGTTAGTCCTATTTTTATAGCACAAGCGTTTAGCTTAGTTTGAAAATAGTCAGAATATTGATGTGACACTTATTCCGTGATCTATTTAAAAAAAATGCATACTGAGCTTACCTGAGCTTTGTTGAAGGGATTTTGTGCAATTATCAAAACAAAATAATCAAGGTTTTTGACAATCGCGAGTCCTGTTGCGCCTTCTGTTTCCATTGCATACACTTCATCGAAATATGTACCAGTCCAATGATATATTCTGGAATTAATATGATAAATAACACTTGTAATCATAGTGAAATAGAATGTGCCACAGCTACAGTTGTATGTCCATATAAGATAAAAATATAAAAACTAACTAACTAACGAACCATCACGCCATTTCCTCGCAGGGGTAGGCAGAGAGAATTGAACGCCACAGTCTTCTATCCTGGCACACCAATTTTGCTTCTGCCACATTCATACATTTACTCATACAAGTTCTACGGCTGTTGCGGCTTTTAACGGGGCCATCCTCAAACACTTGCCGTATCTGGACACCGTAGATACCTAACCTAACTAATCGACAAATACGCGATACCAAATACGCTGTCTCTTTTTGCCGCGCACCCTGATGACCGTGTTGTCACTTGTCAACTCAATGGTTGCCACGGTCTTTCGTGATGCAGCCATGTCTGGCGGGTTTTTTTCGAGATATTCAAGAGAGCCTCAAGTTGAGATTCTTAGTTATAACAATAACCTACGTTATATATAGCGTTATTGGTCTGGTGATTAAGTATCTCCCCTAGTTATACAGAGGTCGATGACTTGAGCCTGTTTCAAGAGACCAGCAAGTTAGTATTATTTTCAAGGAGCAAGCGTTTTACATTATTTTATAATTGTAAGCACATTTACGTCATATTTGACATGATTGTATTTTACTCCAAATTTAAATAAAAAAATACCAGATAAAAAAATATCGATTGTATTATTTGTATGTACCTATTAATATTATTTGATTAATTACACCTACATGTTTCGGAAAAACCTTTCCATCATCAGTGTTTTATATAATGTCAAAATATCAAAACAAATTATGTCTTATGTTTTTCTAAAATTTTTAAAAAATATATATTTTTGTTCAAGTTCTTGATGACTCACAATTATTGGATTTTTTTTAGAATTGGGCTGGTAGTTAAATTAAATTGATTATTAATAATATATTGTTTACTATTACATACTTTGCTAATTTCTAATAATTCTAAATTATTCAATTTCAGTCCAAAATTATTTACGTGTAAAATGGAAAGTCGTAAATTTTTATCAAAACCATGATCATTTTCTAGTAAATGATTTGAAAATTCAGAAAACACACGATTATTCAGACATCTAAAATTCTCTTTAATTCATTAAAAAATGTCAATCTACAATGTAATACATAAGTTATCGGAAACATGTGTTTGCTAATTTGTAACTTGTTCGGATGAAAAGGTTATACATTCAATCTTCGTAACTGTACTTACATTGAGTCAGCTCTTCCACCCTTTCTATGACGGTAGAGCACAACGAGGTACAGCTCATCACCGTGCTGGAGAAACTTGGCTGCGACCAGCTTGTTTCCTTCGCTGGACAATTTTTGCGCCTTTTTAGAGTTCTGCCACCTCCGTTTAGCATCGCTGGATCCTGAGTCTAGTGGAAGCTTGAAGAGTTCCGCATGATGACGGTGTGCCAAGAAGACGAATGTTTCGTTCCTGTATGCAGCGCTCTGAAATGAGATAAGTTTTCGAGAATTTTAATTGAGTGTAGTGTATAAATGACCCGAAGTTTTTCTGGGACATAAGATAACAAATAAAATATTTTAAAATTTATTTATCGATTTCCATATTTTTCACTGTGCTCTGAATATTATTTACAATTTATTTTATCGTAAGGACATAATTTATTATTTGTTTATAATAAAAAGTGTATTGCGTAATTATTTCATATTCAAAATGTTCTTGAAATATTTATACTCTGTACTCTAATATCACCCTAGGACAACTAGTCAATAATAAGCTGTTGTCGTTTTGTTTGTTAAAAAAATATAATAAATAAATAAAAAAATAGTTGAATAAGAATATATATTATGGGGAGGTATCATTACATGCAGGCAAACATTAAAATTCTCCACAATATCACATCAGCTTCTTCTGTACCATTCTATAACCAGTTCGAAATGGATTGTCAAAAAAAGAATATCAAGGAAGAGCAAATACAATTTCTGCTAAAATGCACCGAGGTAAGATATTCTGTAGGTATATAGTTAGGTATGAACATTGAGTGAAAATATTTCTTTATTCAACGTTTTGTTTAGTAAAAGAGTGTCGATTCTTCATAGTTTAATGCATAAAATCTTAATTAAAAATAAAATGTTTTAATTTTACATTGTAAAATCTCAATCAAAATTTTTAGACCAGGTTAACCAGACACTGGAAGATGGTCCCGTTAGTAGCCTCATAGAGCTTGCGTGCGAAGATGCGGGGTGAAAGTTATATATCAGGACAGAAGATTATGGTGCTCCTTCTCTGCCTACACTTGCAGTGAACGGCTAAGTGGCTAAAGTACTCAGTAATAAATACAAGTAAAATTAGATTTCATAAAATAGATTCATTTCATCGATGCCTGCTCATTTGGGATGAATAATTTCTAAGGTCCTGCTTTAATAATTACATATTGTTCAGTCGCGCTCAGATGCTTTTATAAGGTGATAATAAACTATATCGAAGTTTCCATACTTCCTGTCTTTCACTACCTTACCTTAGAACCAGATCATCAATAATAATGTCAAAAAATAACTTGGAAAACCGAAAGTTATCAGTTAAAATGAAAAAATAATTTTAATCGATTTATTAATTTTTAAGGAGAAACTAACATACATAAATACGAAAATTAGAAAAATCATAATTATAAGTGCTTCATACATATATGTACACTTAGTGTATCAATGTAGTGTGATCATATACATACTATTATGTAAGGGTAACCTGTTGGTCTTGTGATTAGGACACTCGCCTCGTCATCCAGAGGTCGCGGGTTCAAAACTCACTCCAGACTAGCAAGTTAGTCCTATTTTCATAGCAAAAGCGTATAGCTTAGTTTGAAAATTGTAAGAATATTGATGTGACATGTATTCCGTGTTTGCATCTCTATATTAAAAAAAAAGTGTTTTATGGATTTAGGTTAGGTTAGGTTAATTAATTTTGTGTTCTATGGATTGAGGTTACTGTCTAGAAAATGTACGTTGCATTAGAGTGACTTTTAAAATCCTAATAGGTTACGTTTGCAAGAAAATCAGCATCAATGTTAGGTCAGCACAATACATATACACGACACATTCTTATGATGGGAGAAAAATAACCAAATTATTTATTCGAAAGACCTCTGTACGGGGTTCAAAATAAAATTTTAAGCCAGATAAAGAAAGATAATAATCAATAGCACCACTGAGTATTTTGCGTAACAAGATCGGTCATTTTTAGGGACTCAAGTTAGTTTATTTGTCAAACTATATTATCTACCTACTATATTGGTTACTCAAAATATTACTGTAATTTGTACTTTATTTAAAAAAATATATTATTGAAGCAATGAGCCCGAAAAAAAGTATAGTAAAAAAAATTATCCATACCTCAGCGAAAATAACTTGTTCTATAATGTCTAAAATGTATATAAATTCCAGGAACATTAATCCATGATCATGCTTGTGTAAATTGAAGATATTGTCTTCGACGAGGATCTGCTTTTCACCTGATACTTGGAAGATTAATGGGCGACTCAGCGTGTTCTCCGAGATAATATCTCCAGATATGGACTCTACCTGAATTGTGATCTGTTCTTCATCTGAAAATAAATATTAATATTTTATAGAGGTTTTATTTATTTATTAAAAAATCTGTTTCAATCATTATAATGTTAGAGCATATTGAACACTGCATATCAATTATAAAGTTTCACAAATTTTAAGGCGTAGTAAATTTTAATATTTTTAATTAAGTAACTTCTTCAAAAAGAGCAAACATTATTATTACAATAAATAAAAATGTACTTTCTTTTCACCACTTATATATTGAAAATATCAACATATTTCAGGGCCAACGGTCCCTTTGTCAGGATACAATGAATACTAACAAATTAAAAATCGAAACATATACCCTATTTATTTTTTATTATCTGTACTTCGATTTTTGATTTTTAATTTGTCAGAAGTGTACATTGAATTCCGATAAAAGGGCCATTGGCCCAGAAACAAGTTGATATTTTCAATATACAAGTGGTGAAAACAATGTTAATTTTTATTAATTACATTCTTAAGTAAATTTATAGTAAGCAACATACAACTTAAAAGTAAAATAATGGTAAGCGACTGAATAAGAAAAGTATAAGAATTGAATTAGTGAGCGAGTGTCTATAGTAACAAGAAAATAGGGATGGGATGAAAAGGGTGAGGAGGTGGTGTCAGGGTAGGGATGGAGAAGATGAGATGCAATGAGTGATTTGCCAAAGTCGATTTGTCAAGATCGATAAGGTGAAATAGTGGAGAAGTGTTGGAATAAAGTACATATTTAAATATATTTAAATGATTCTTTTTGATGCAGTAAGACCAATATTGAAGAGGTCAAAATTGATAAAATTATCATTGAATGTCTTGCATGTGTAAAAATATAAGGAAATGTTTTGTACGCAACGGGATTTGAGTTGTTCGACACTGAACGTTATCCTGAACGTAGCGCCCGGGCGATCTCAGACGTCATCCGCCCGCGTTCAGCCCTATTCCTTCCTCGGGCATGACACGGGTACCTTTCAATTGAATCTAAATCTCGCATCAACAATGTTAGTGAACGTGCCACGATGAGTATTTATTCCTGCTTATCTGTTGAGCTCTAAATACTTGTTTGTCATTTACGACTCACTATTACATACATCGTAACGATGAAAAATATATAAATTGGTAGATACTATTAATTATAAATCGTTTGAAAATATATCTAACAGATGAGCATATTATATCTATTTAAGGGAGAATTAAACATGAACATACGTTAGTAACGAACTAAAGGACAGTAACCTAAAGAAACATTAACCTTATAAACCATTAACAAATCACAAAATGTTAATCTATCAGAACAATTAAGATAATTTTAATTTTTTAATAATTAATATATTACAGTTCAAATCTAAAATAGGTATTTATATACAGCTCGATATTAATAAATCTTTAGCATCTACGCTAAACCTTTTATATAGTGAACAGACAGTATGAAATATATATTACTGAATTATAGTTTTATTTATTTTTCATTTTATTTTATTTTATTTTTAACAAATAGACAGCTAATCGGTCATTATTGGCCCCAATATGGTCTTAGAGTGACATTAATGACAAAAGTACCACGTATAAATATTTTACGATCGTTTTGAGTGCGATTTAATTTTAAAAAATACACTTTTTACGATAAAATAATAATAAATAATGTCTAAATGACAAAATAAATTATAAATAATATTTAAAACAAGATAAAGACTATCGCAAATCAATAATTACAATTATATGTAACGTTTATGCATGCGTACTGAGTCTCGCTTTCAAATCAAGTGCTGTAACACATATATCTGAGCTAAATGATGCTGAGATTTATGTCAACTTAATCACTGAGACGTATCTCGTCACACGACATGGGGCATAACAGCAAATACCACAATAAAAACAAGATTAAAATACTTTCAAGATTATATTAAAATTTCTTGAGCCTACAGCACAAACAAAATTCGTCATATTTTCTGTAACAATGGAGCACAACAATTGGCCCGGTACAATGAAACATATTTTCACTGTAAATTTCACTGTAAAAGAAGCAGATTTTCGTATCCTTTACATTATATGGCGACCTTCGTGCGCCAAGTTTATTGTTGGGAAGGAGCAAATAGAGAAAATTAGTTTAGAAAAAACTTCCGAGTCGCGTTGCCAGACGGCGCGTATCCGAAATAATTGCGCGCTGACATTTTCAGCGTTGGAAGAATTTAACAATGGTTTCAGAATTCGTAAGGTGGAGAATTTTTTTTCCAATAAATCTGTTATATATGAAAAGGGTGCACAGTGATTGATACCTTCCACCTATACATGGAACATACGAGTTATATTATACATGTTTCATAATAGACGAAATTATATTTTATGGGAAAGTAGGTAAGAAAGTCTTTTGATATTCATAGGCCTTACGACCTGGCACAAGTGATCACTTTATACAATGTAACGTTCACCATTTCCACCCATGATAGAAAACCACCCCAACCAAATTGTTTGAAGTTGTGTATTATTGTGCATCACCCGTTTTACGACCTGTTTCATATATATGTTGTATTAATCCAGTACTGTTAAAGAGTTAAGGTTGTTGTTACGGTCGTTAGACATATTTAACTGTAACTGGTTGAGGATATTTTATTGTAGAAGAAATGAACACTTCACAACAAAGTGCATATAATTTACGCCCTCGAATGCAGTGATTTTGCCCTCTATCTCCTCGGGTAAAGGTCGTCCTCCTGATGACGTTGAATAAGAATTCAACGAAACGTCGAGAATCGTTTTTCGGAAAACATACGGTTCGTATAAAATATCCGCAACGTTACAGTTAAATAATCCAGTACTGTGTTTTGAAAAATTTGGACCAACTCAAAATATTCTATAAAACAAGTATAACAATAAGACCGCAAACATGCAAAAGACAAAATTGAGATAAATGTATTCGCGGCTGATTTTACAACCGTAGCGAAGATTTAAAAATCTATATGCTTTTGATAACGGTACTAAGATTCAAATATCTTGGCTCTCTTATATCAGATAGAGATAGCACTGTCAAAGAGAACAAAAAGCGCACAGTGAGAGAAAATTGCTGTTTTTATTGTTCAAAAAACTGGAGGATCACTTAGGCAAGTGGTTGAGAGCCTCTCGTAATATACGCTTACGGAGACATTTGTGCGTTTCGCTGTCCACGGTATACGCAACATGCATCTCCAACACCTCTCAAAGACATCGATACCCGTCTTTTTTTGACCAAGAGTCCAAGATTTCACACCATAAAGGAATATTGAGTACACTCAACACATTAGAATAATTTTAACAAAGTATAATATTTTTTCTGACAATTTTTTAATTTCGTCCTTTTTTCAAAAATATGTGTTTACGTAAAACCTATACTTCAATTTATTTGCTGCAAGCGCCATAGTGACTGACAGTGATGTTGTTAATTTATTAATGATTATCATGTTTAGTTTCTTCCGTAAACTACATGCTTATTTTTAATGACATTTAAAATAAGTAAAATCTGATAAAATCTGCCAAAATTAAGATGGAGTGACAACGTCCTCAAAGGCCTCTCTGCCTTAGAGCTTCGGAACTGGAGAGAGCTGGCATTAGTCCAAGATGAGTGGAGGAAAATTATTGAGGAAGCCAAGACCCACCAAGGATTGTAGTGCCAAGAGTGATGGTGATGATTAAAATATTATTAAGTTGTGCAAGTTTGTGTATGTCAGCTAATCCGGCTTACTAGAGATTATCAAACAGTCAACTGCAATTGTTGACTGTTTACTAATAGCCTAATTAGCCGAAACAGTTGCCATATTTAAAATAACCCTTTACGCAAACTTGCAGCACTTACATAATAATCATGTTGTGAATATTGTAAAATTATCCAAAATCATATTTTTCCATGTCCTATTGATTTTCGTATGACAAAATAGATTAATTACATTTGAAACAACTAATTGGATCTGATAACCGCCATTTCTAATTACTGCCCAAAAGTTGAAAATTAATCAGAAATAGCATTAACGCTGAATGATTCATCAGTTTTCATCACCAATAATATTATTTACTTAAACTCATACTCGTACATAGGTAGCTTTGATTCATCCCTGTACAGCAAAATATTTAGTGCTATATCCTAAATAAATAAAAGACATCCATATACCGTCAACAGAAAACCACGACACGAGGCAAATACATTTTAATCAATTATATGGGAAATTTGTTTTAAGAACAGTCGGAATTATTCCGTTTGGTCAAAGTAGGGACGTAACCCCTAAAACATTAAATAAAAGAGAGTACAGAGAGAGAGGTAGAGAGTTAGGTTTGGAAATGATTAGATTGCTATATTAGATAAAATTACTATTAAAAACAAACGTACGTATGTATATGATAGTCGGTTAAAAAGAAATACAAATGTTGGAAATATAAACAGATCATATTCTTCAATGATTAACAAAATGGAGGAAGGAACTATTGGCCTTGAAACATATTGATTGAAAAAACTATTCAATAAATATAAAACAAAGTGGTTTTAAACAAAGTTTTAAACAAGTATACTAGGATCTCTCCAGAAAGCTCTAAACTGCGTCCGAACTGAAATATTACAAAATATTTACAATTTTCATACAGATGTCGTCCCAATATCGTATTATTCTGGATACTAATTTAGATAGATTTGATTTGTTAAAGTAAAAGATGTCGAAATTTTTCACTGAAATGAAATGAGAGGCGTGCTGATCTATATATTTTAATGTAAATAAGCTATTATTATATACCTATATCCCAGGGGCGAGTAGTAGGAAAAAGAAGCGTGTCTTTTATTTAAGCATATATATATTTAGGAATATTACGAGATATATCTCATATTTCAGATTCTTTTCAAAATGTATGCTTACGAAAAAGTCATTGTTTTTGTTCTCACTGCACGCCTCTGCTATACCCTGATGTACTCGTAATGTTAAATAAACAATAACAGCGAGTGAAGATTTTGTAGTTTTTCAGTTGATGGAAAAATGGAAAAATGTAACATGCCCTATGTTGTTACCTTTGTATATTGATTAGAATAAATTTTTGCATTTTTCAGAGATGTTCTAAAGAAGCATCTCATCACAAAGAAGTTAAACGCTCGCACGAATCAAGATCTTGCACACGGACAGACAATGTATCTATTATTCAAAATAAAGTAAGCTGAAAAAGTCACATGTATAAGGAGTAAGTAAATTTAATATGAATAAATATATACAAGCTGTAAATCCGTGAAAGATCACGGTACATAATAATAATTAATGACGACACTTGTGTGTAGCCCGAGTCGTGTCGCACTCGGGCGCCCGGGTCTCATTACCGACTAATCATCAACAATGATGTTGTTATAATTTCAACCTGATTCCAGCGAATTACTGACAGACAGACGGACATTCAAAATAAGGATAGTTGATTAGCAAATGATTTTTTAAATTTCTGTAATTTTTCTGACGTTGGATTCGGAATCAACGCATTTGAAAATATAATAATGAGGTAACATTTCTTAAGTGAGCTAAAAAAGTGTTTTTTGCCGAATAGTTTTATTTAAGAATTTTATGATCTGAAGCATGCTGTACCCTTAAACGTGGGTCTTAGTTGCAATTACTTGAAGAGAACAAATCGGAAGAGTTACAGATATAACAGAAAATTGAATAAATGATTTTACATACTAGAATGACGAATTGCATTAAGAGAGAGAAAGGACAAGAAGTAAAAAGAAACAAACATAGCCTCCTGCCAGGAAATGTCAGATGTGACGTAGACCAGAGATAGATGGAAGGATATTCACTAAAAGAAAACTGTTCTTCAATTAAAACAAATTCCACGGACATCGGCCAAAACTGAAAGAAAATTTACGGCAAAGATCTTTCTTATAGATATAATATGATTTTTAACCCTGCAATCAATTAATTTAATAATTTTTATATTAAAACGTTAATCTTTTTAAATATACGCGACAAAAAATATCACTTAAACCCTTCTCTAGGTGTGTAGGATTCAAATAATAAATCTTGTTTACGGTTTGGTCTATATATAACTAATGATCGTTGATAACAAACAAAAATAAATTTTAAAAAAAACAGGTTAAAGATATAATATTTCACTTGATTGTACATCCGTGAAAAATCACTGGACGTAATAACTGCAGTTAAAATTTGAAAATTCATGAATAGAAAAACTTTTGCTTTTTTTTAAATTGGCTTGATTAGCTTAAAGCTTAAGCTAAATTTAATAAAATAATAACATAAAGATGACGAGATTATGGAATTTTGACCCTCGCCTGATGCTTGAGAGTAGCGCTGATTGCTTGTCACAGACTTATAGACGAAAACACATACAGACAACAAAAATAGTATAGTTAGATATTATTGTTGGGGTTGGGTCAAGTTTGCAGGAATTTTGCATTCACTCGGGTATTATTTTGCTTAACAATATCACATTTACCAACTCTTCTCCTCTCCTATCAATATTCCCGTCATTAATTAACCACCTTTCCACCTTTCACTGGTAACCCCGGCTCCAAATTAATTATAGGTACTTGTTCCACAGGAGCCATGTTTTCTATATTTTAATGTAACTATTTGAATGCTTCACCCGTCGATGAGAGGTTGTGTCACTCTCGAAACTCAAATATAATAATATCAAAATACACAATTCTCTATGCAACTACGGTTGGCCATTAACACTATCCAGACGTTGCGCTACGCTAGACGCCGTTGTTTTCATAACCATACCTCGCGACGAAAGGCTGAAAAAATAAATAATTCTCTACGTAACGATGTCCGTCTCTAACGCTAACAGACGCCACGCTTTGCTAGGTTGCGCTCTTTTCACAACTGTAACTCGCGCTCAGTATATATTAAATTCTCTGTTAAATAATACCTAATCTGTAGCAAAGTGAATTTTTTCGAGGACACTTGCACGTAGACCAAATACATGATGGTTTAAGAATTATTAAAAATAAACATATTCGACATAATTTATAAAATAAGAATTCAAGATATTAAAAAACTTTGTCTAAGAGAATAATTAATGTATTTTAATTTATATTCCGCTATGCAATAATTATTAATTAATGAAAAGTTGAAATTAAAACTTGCAAAAGTGCGTCATTTTTGACAAGTTTGTATAGTAATATCTAATTTAATAGAGTTAATATAGTTTTTTTCATCTATTTGAAGATCATAAATACGATTAAAATCAAATAATTTTTTTTGGTTCCATAATTTAATTTTACAAATAATTTTTGGCCGTCTAGGCCATTATCAATTGATTTGTTTGATTTTTATATGATTTTGATTTACAATGTAAAATAGGTATTCGAACAATTAAGGAACCATTAAAAGTTTAATTTAATCAAAAAATGTCATTTACCATCTCTCTTGTGACGAGAAAGTGGAATTTCATCGGCCAGTCTTTCAAAGTGTTTGATGGTTTCGTAGTATTGCTCCTCCAAAAATGATCCCCAATCCGAAGGGTTTTCACTCCAGCTCCTCCAGAGACCAGCTCCAGCAGGAGGGTCGAGGGCCTCATGACAGCACACCTTCATTAAACAAATGTTACCAATGATGTAATTGTATTATTTGTCTTTTAATTGCAATAATTCATGTAATTATCGCAATATTTAATATGATAATTTTTAAGGTATTTTTCGTAAATTTCTAATGAAGAAATAAAGTAATGTAGGTATTCATAGACATCAATTTCCATATAAAATAGACCTACATTTCAATAAGATGCACAAATCAAGTCTGAGATATGACCGAAGACTCGCTAATTGTCGATTTAAGCTACTTGTAGAGCAGAAGAAATGACCACGAATTTCAGTCATGAGCTCATCGACTAAGTACATTAAAACATTGACCCAAAAAAGACAAATAAATTATTCAATATTGAATCGCCGATGCAAACGGTCGATATATGATAAATACTGAAATAATATAAACTTGGTAAAATAGTCAAGTTTTTTATAAAAACTTGGAAAAAAAACAAATCAAGTCAAACTTCCCTACTGTACTATCTTCCCACTTCGGACTTGTTACACTAGATGGCGTTGTTCTCACAGCCTTAACTGGTGACCTAAATACACTTTTCATATTTCTCTGTGTAACAAGACTATCAAAGTACACTTTTTAAAAATATATTTCATTTAAGAATTATAATGGAATACAAATTTGTAGAAAACAAAATAAATAACACATTTTATAAAAAAAATTAAATACAAAAATCTTTCTAGAAGTGAAAAGGGTATTTATTTTGATTTATATACCACTAAGAGATAACTACTAACTAATGTAAATTTGTAATTAGAAAATGTAATAATACTCATTAGCTAGTAATTTAATAAAATTGTTATAATGAACTAAAATACTATTTTCATATTTTGCTGTAGATATACAAATCAAAATAACGAAGAAAATTTTCAGTGCGTGGACCATTATGATACGAATTAAATCTATGAAATAGGACAGTTATTTTTTATTTTATTAAAATATTCAGTAAACTACCTTTTTCTATTCTGGACAGATTTGAAATTCATGTACCCTTTAGATTAAGGATGAAAGTCTACCGAAAACCATATTATCTTTATGACTACCTCCTGAAATCCTCTTTGCACCGCACCCTTTTTCTTAAAGGGTAGGTCTGATGTAAAAATTCTGAATAAGGGAGTAATGTACCAAAGCTATGGGGATCAGGTGGAAATATTCCTTATTCAAATGAAGGAACAATATTTGCTTCGGAAGAGACAGTTTCAACAAATCGAACGATTACTGTATACCAAAAGTTTTGGTAAACCACCAAAGAGGTACGAAGGTTTTTTTTAATAAGGGTTGAGAAATGAAAAAAATCACCACCTGGTAGATCCGGTGAGATGATGGACCAAATTCGTGACTAAAACTGTAAACAAATATTTTTCTCGGAAGTTTTCTGTGTAGAATTTTGCCACATATTATGTTAAAGTAGTAAAAAAAATTGCGGAACATTTAAAGAAAATTATGCAATCAATAAAATAAATAAAATACTATGAAATAATACTTTTTTCCACAAATGAAAGAATAATTAACCTAAAAATTTCAAAACAATGTTTAAAGAGACCTTAACAAATTAATATGTATAAGGTAGTAACGTGGTGACCCAAAAAATATTATGAATTTAAGAGTGACATGATTACATATGCCTGAGATATTTGAAGAGTTTTTTCCAAAAACAACTATAATTATTTCAGTATTCAAAAAATCTTTTCTTATAGTCAGTGATTCTGTATATAAGAAAAGATTTTCGAATATATTTATTTATTAATAATTATGCTAACTATCGTCTTCAGAATAGAACAAAGATTAGTTTAAAAGCAAACACAATTTTAAAAGTCAAAACTTTTTGAAAACATATATAATTCGGTAATAAAATTAAAATATGGTGTTACTTTATTTACATACATTCCATAATTAAGCTGGTCCCCTTGATATATAATGATATTATTGAAATATTTATACTTCGCTGGGTATATTATCAATAACGTTATAATTAATAATATTGTTCATTTGAATTTGTTATTAAAATACAAAAATTATTGACATCAAATCACAGACATAGCATACGAATAAATAATCTAAATACAGACATACTTTTACCGTAGTCAGGGAAAATATAACTTCAAAGGTACTTACATTTAATATTCCATAAAATGATGAAGAAATAAATAAAAACGCTAAAACTTGTTCACCTTTAAGCATATTACTATTTTGAGAGTAATACGACGCACTAACAGAGTTCTCGACAACACCCGCGACGCCAACGTATTTTATTGTTACGTAAAACAACATTTTTCAATAATATTTTATTCAGCTTGTTGCAAACGTACGTCGCCAGGTACTTTATAAGGAATATGAAACGTTTGTTGACACCCACCCGTTAAAAGAATAATCCAGGCTTAAAGTTTAAAATAAATTCAAGAAAAGTAAAATAATAAACAGTATTTCCATTGGTTTTTGGAGATACACTGGTAAATAAATATCGACATAGAAAATAAAGAAAAAAATAACAAATATCGAAGTACATAGAGTAGATTTAAAAAGTCTTTTTAGTGTTGAATAATAAATTACTGAATTCGCTGCATA
>JADDOH010005516.1:0-30497 GCA_016648135.1 Agrypnia vestita
GTCCATTGGAGATAAGCCAGGAGTTGAGCCCCGAGAGAGCTCTAGCAAGCTTCTTTAAAGCAACATGTATATCCTTATCAGAGCAGTAAATTGCTTTGTCATCCGCGTATTGGAGTATGGAGCATATCTCTCGAATGGACTCTTCAAGGTCAGCAGTAAATAAACTATACAGAAGGGGGCTGAGGACCGAACCTTTCGGGAGTCCCTTCCAAAGATTTCTGATTAATTTATGAGACGGACCATCTATTAAGATCGTACTTTCACATAAAATATTAAAGACTAGTTGTACTAATTTTAATGGAAGACCCAGTTTTATAAGCTTATATTTTAATAAGATAGGGCTCACATTGTCATACGCACCACGAATGTCAATAAAGGCTGCTGCAGTACACTTACCGAGAGAAAGAGATATTCTAATATCTGAGGTAATAATACTCAGGTTGTCAAAAACAGATTTCTTTTTGCGAAAACCAAATTGCGAGGACGAAAGGAGTTCATTATGTTCTGCATACCAATCAATACGGTTTTTAATCATATGTTCAACCACCTTCAGCATGCAAGAAGATAGGGCTATTGGGCGGTAAGAGCATCCAAAATCTGGGTCTTTATTTGGTTTTAGGATTGGGAGAACCAATTGGGCTTTCCATTCCTCAGGAATTTGTCCAGTTTCAAATATTTTATTAATGACAAATAAGTAATGATTTAAAGTGGAGGTGTGAAAATGTTGAATCATGATATAGGATATTTTATCCAGCCCGGGCGAGGAATTTTTAAGGTTTTGAAGAGGATAGGTTAATTCTTGAATAGCAAAAGGAGCATCCAACCAAGACGTGGGACTTGAAAAATGAGTTAAAGATGGAGATTCACTGATATGAGGCACATGTGGAGGTGCCAGATTGTCAGCAAACACTCCTAGCCATAGATTGTTGGAAGACCGTTTAACGGAAGGAATAAAAGATGAGCGATACTTACGGATCATTGTCCATACAGTAGAAATAGGAGTAGTGGGGGATATAGAAGTACAAAACTGTTGCCAACCCTTTCTTTTTTTCTTTCTTAAAATTTTTTTGGTTTGAGCCTGAGTTTTTTTGACAACTAAGTAATTAGCCATACTCATATCTTTTTTGTAGGTAGACATAGCAGTTTTACGCCTTCTTACGGCCTGGGTACATTCTTCATCCCACCAGGGGGGAGAGGCGGGGAATTTTGGTTTAGGGTTTGATTTTGGGATGCTTTTGTCTGCTGCATGTTGGATAATTGAAATTAATTGAGAAAATGTTGATTGAATTTCCTCAGAGGTAATATGCAAAGGGAGGGGAGCGGTAGAGGATTCAAGGAGTTCGCGGAAGTGGTTCCAATTTGCTTTTTTAAAATTAAATTTAGGAACTCTTTTTACAGGAGATTTGGGTGATTTTGAGACAAATGAGAGGATTATAGGGAAATGGTCACTAGAGTGTGGATCTCCTAGTATTGACCAACTGGTTGAAGCTGCTAAGGAATTGGAACAGATAGACAGATCCACCGCACTGGCTCGTTGAGACGGGGGACTGAACCTAGTGGGAGAGCCATCATTGAGGATAATTAGGTTATTATCGTCAATGAATGAAATAATATTAGTTCCAGATCGATCACAAAACGCACTGCCCCATGACTGAGAGTGAGCATTGAGATCTCCAAGAATAAAAAAAGAAGAGGGAAGAAGAGAGATAACTGAGTTCCAAGCATCAATGTCGAATGTGCCATTGGGGGGGCAGTATACCGAAACATATCCCACATCATTGACTTTAGCACCTACTATTTGGAATGAGGGAAAGGACGGAAGAGGGATTTGAGAAAAGGAAAAGGAATTTTTTATAAGTAGGGCTACTCCGCCCTTGCCATCTGGACGGTCATCCCTGAGACAGGAGAATCCTGGGATCTTAAACAGATAGTTCTGCTTAAACCAGGTCTCTGATATTGCTGCTATATCTATATTGTAAGTTTTTAGTAGAGAAACTATTTCATGTTTATTACAAACAGCACTACGGCTGTTCCACTGAAGGATTTGAACATCGGAGGCCATTATGAAGGGAGTTAAGAGATGAAATTATAGAAGCAGCGTTGGACGGTAAAGAATTGCTATTAGAAATTAAATTAATGAGTATCATAAGTAAAGTCTGAATAAAAGAAGAATTTTCATCGCTAATGGCATTTGACAGGGGAGTAGATGGTGGAAGAGTAGGAGTTTTTGATGGTTGGCTAATATTAGAAGTAATGACATTGGATGGGTTAGAACTATAAGAGAACAGTTGATCATTATGTCCTTGTCTGTCATATCCCGGAGAGCTAGGAACTTTTGATTTAGGATTATGGTATACGGTTTTACGGAAAGAGGTAGCAGGAAGATTAGGTGTAAAGAGGCAACTCTGGGGAGTTTGAGTAACGGGAGGTTGAGATGAGACATTGGCAAATGATTTTTTGGAAATCGAGAAAATTTTGGATGCTTGAAAATATGATGCATTATTGGCGGCCATATATTGTTTTATGTTTTTTTGTCTGGTTAATTCTGGACATGAAAAACTAGTCGCCGTATGATTACCTGAACAGTTCACGCAGGTGGGGACATCGGGAGGATTTGGGCATTGATTGGTAAGATGATTTTCACCGCACTTGAAGCATCGAGGGGAGGATCTACATGTCACCTTAGAGTGTCCATAGCGGAGACAATTATAACACTGAATGGTTGGGAAAGTGTACAGTTCTACCGGCAGAGAATTGTACAAGAGATGTACGTGAGAAGGAAGGGTTTGGCCTTCAAAAGTGAGGACCACTGTTTGTGATGGTTTCCATGTGAAAGTACCAGAGGAAGTATCTTTATAGTTTAGGCGTCTAGCCTTTACAACTTTACCAATATTTTGTGAAGTAGAGATATACGAAATTATTTCTTCCTCTGAAAGATCAACGGGTATGCCACGTACGAGACCCAGGCGGGTAACATTAAAGGATGGAACGTAAGCTTTGAATTTATTATTTTGTGAGTTGCTAAAACTTGATACAAAATTGTTTGCCAAAGCTCCTGATTCAAATTCAACAGAGATTTTATATCTACCTTCTGCCTTAATACCATCTGGGCGAATGCCTTTTGTTTTTTGTTGCAAAATATGTTTACCAAAATCGATTGGGTGGATTGTACCTCGTTCTGTTCTCTGAACATAGACCAGAAAAGGGGATACTGCTGAATCAGAGTACAACAGTTGAGGATGAGGAAGAGGACCCTGAGGAGCAGAAGAAGGCTCTAAAGCTGGGATTATTGAAAGCGTAGGGGAGATAGGAGGAGACGCAACGATGGTAGAGGGCTTGGGTCTTATTTTTGAAGATCTTTTTTCAATTTTCCTTTTTTTAAAAGCTGAAAAAGAGGAATCCTCCGAGGAATCCGAGTCCTCCAAAGGAAAACGCGACATTCCTCCCATGGTAGATGGTGAAGGATGAGGATCAGGGGGATCCGGAGGATCCGGAGGTCTTAAGTCCTCCATTAAGGATGTAGAAACGGAAATTCGTTAATATGCTACAATACAACAAAATATAAACTAAATACAAAGGGAAAAAAAGGTTATAAATATCTGTTTTATCCAAAATAAGTAATTATCCAAGAGAGCAAGCACAAACACAACTGTCACTTTGCAAACTTGCAACAATACTCTCTTTTTGAATCTTGTCAAATTAAAAAAAAAAATTAATTATGTTTACTAAAATGTCTTAAAATGGCTTTTCGAATTATCGGTATTAAACTATGAAATTAACATTTTGGGACTGGTATATAAAAAAATTCTGTAGCAAAGTTTAAAATATGGATCTTTAAACTTTACTTTATCAATCAAACCCATTTTCATAAAATAAGTTGATACAACCGTCCCCAATATGTTCCTGCTCCCAGTGCTATGCAAAATGCACTGCATGTTAGGAAGAATCTTTTAGTGTTAATTGGATATGGCACTTTGGTCCTACCCCTCCCCCATGTAGTAATCTTTCATTCATCAGTTGCAATTTTTAATGCAATTTAACTGCACAAACCGGCAATATATAAACTGCTCGCTTTTGGTTCATTTATATTGCCAGCATGTAACTTAACACCTGTTGCTTTGGGCATAAGTGGTCTCTTCAATTAAGAAGTGATGAGACGCATCCACATGTTTCAAGGATGGTTGAAAGAACGAGACGCATGCACATTTTAATAATGCAGGACATTTCTCATTTACATAGTCATCAACCACTTACCAGACTCTGCTTTCACTTTTGGCAGAAAACATGCACCCACTGTGCCTTTTTAGGCGAGTAGGTGCCAACCATGCGCGCAACATGTGGGAGAGCTCCACTATGAAATCACCCCTAGCTTCTACCGTAGATATGAACAGAAATAAATTGTCTTCTTGTTTGAGTTCTCTGGGATATTCTGCTGTTTCTACTAACCTTCTGGCTGATGAAGTTGTGTATTGACTTGCGAAGAAACATGGCAGAAAATTAAAACCAGAAGATTCTGAACAGCGGTGAAAACCTAAGAACTAAATTATTGCATGGCAACACCAGTTTTTTCATCATTGTATTGTCTATGGAGGATGCGGCGGGAAGAGCGGAAGCGGATGACGCAGACCGCCATTTATTTGATCAGCCACTTCCTTTCCTGATGTGCGTGTGTGGTTGCATTCTGTGCTTATATAACTTATCTCTTGCTGAATAAACTTGCCACCTAACTTGTTAATTCTATTCATTTACAAAATTAACAATGAATCACAAAAGCTTAGTAAAATTTACAATGCAACACAGTGGTGATCTAACCGTTATTTTGAGCAGTTATTCATCATGGTACGGTTATGTATTTGGTGATTATTATCTGATTGTGTCTGGAGTAAAGTCCATAAATTGCTGGAATTAAAACTTTAAATAATTGGAGGGTGACACGCAATCAGCGCGTGGTACATGTCACGTGGCCATGCAAGGCAAGTCATTATTATTATTTCCTGTGATTTTTTACAATAATAAAGAGGTGTACGGTTAGTTGAGGTATAACTGTTGTGTATTACCGATTAGTGATGGGTGCGCTTTGTACTCACTACTACAATGTAGTACTACATTACATTGAAGTGCACACTTCGCACGTTTTGAAGTGTAGTGCACACTACAAACACCAAAGTTATTGAAAGTATAAACTTCAAATAGTACACTTCATTTCAAAGCGAACACTACAAAGTACATACACTTCAAAGTTACCGAAAGCATGAGAAACATACTTTAAATAGTGCATTTTTTACATGAAATTTTTGGGAAGTTGATTTAGATATATGAAAAAATCTCTGGAAACTGTAACAACTCCCCCCCCATGGTTTGAAAATTTTTGGGAAGTTGACGTAGCTAAACGAAGAAATCTCCGGAAACTGTAACAACCCCCCCCCCCTCCCATGGTTTGAAATTTTTTTGGAATCGAATGAAGAAATCTGGCTGGCGACCCTTTTTTTTTTAGGTCGCCAAATGTTACTTTGGAGAAAATATCGTCATTTATCTTAAATATTTTTCTCGTTGACCTTTTTTTTTTTTAGCTCGCCAAATTTTTATTTGGGAAAAATACTTCACTTCATTTAAAAATTTACTTCACTAGTACTACAATTACTTCATTTCATTACTTCACTTCATTTACTTCACTTCAATTACTTTACTTCACTTCATTTCGTAGTACTACAATTACTTCACTTCAAGTAGTTTTTACTACAATTGTAGTGTACACTTTGTGGTCTTCAAACTGGTGAACGTGTGTATGTTGTAGTCTTCATTTTGAAATGTAGTTTTTCCCTTCGCTTACCGATTATTACCGATTACTCTTGTAAAATTGCAAAAAATCGGTTAACAATCATATACAAATCTCAAATAATAGTCAGTATGTCACCGGTTAAAATACCATCACTAATACAAAACCTTTTAGTACGGTGATGAGAATTTATGTCAGTTTTGATACTATTTATCACTTGTCCAATTCTCACATTGCAGCTTTCTTGCCTGCATCAAAATTTACACCATAATACATTTCGCACTTTCAAAACAGGGGATATAATAAAAAAATATATATAAAGAAAATAATGATTTTAAAAAATGTTATTTTATTTTTCTTTGTACATTAAAATAACTCATTTATCTCTTAATAATAAACCTTAAATCTAATTAATAACAGGAATTGAGTGGGAATACCCCCACTGAAAGCACTCCATCTCTCTCACTCGCGGCTCTCCGGTCAATTGGCACTCCGGTGCTCACTACACAGATCAACATCATTGTGATGAAAAATAATTCTAGACAGAATGCGGGTTGCAGACTTAACAGAAGTTGAGATTGAACGTATCATTTCTCATGATAAAAACATTATTTTTGAATGACCACGAAACCCTTAATATTTTTAGTGAACGAAATTGATGCATTCAATTCTGGCCCCCAGTAATAATAACACACAAAAAAAATCAAACACCTTTTTTGTTAAATTCAATGACTAATAAAATTAAATTTAATATTACCAGTCATTCTATAAAAATTATATAATTTTACAATTAGTTAATACTAGGGGCCAATGTGTCCCACTCACCGCAATATCTCTGGCATTATCATTATAAACCATATACATAATTCACTATCATATTCATTCTTTAGGGGGCGGTCTGAAGACTCCGACCACTACAGCGTGATCTCTCTCATAAGGCTCGAGCGTGATCTGCTCTTGTGGCTTTAGCTTGTCAGCTTGGAGTTTCTTCACTTCAGCTGCGAATACGGCTTCAGGTTGTGCTGTTGAGTCTATGCAGGAGGCCTGGAATACAAGAGATGACAATGATTATAATGCGCTAATAAAATAACTCCCGTCCAAAAATCGAAAGAAAACAATATTTGCGATAAACTTTCTCAAATCAGAATTGGGTAGTGGTATGTATAGTCATCACGGTTGGTTCAGTGGTGCTATGATTTTTCATCATTTTTGAGAATTCATTTTACAATGCAAATTACGAAATTAATCAATAAAGAAATACAATTTTTTAATAAACAATTAAAGAAATTATTTTAAAAAGTCACCCAAAAATATTACATTCTCCATTGCGGATCTTCCGGGGAGTATAATAAATCTATCACACTAGTTTAAAATTACCAACAGATCAGACAAGGAAAGCAAACTCCTTCTGTTGGAATGTATTTCCAAAATCTTATTGCAATCAAGAAATGGCTCACTGCATCTTGTGGCCACACTTTGCAGATTAAAAGCTGATATTTTAATTACAAAATAGAAAAGAAACAAACCTTAATTGAAATAACAAAGTGTCCGCCGTTCTTCAAGAAGTATTGGGCGTTGAGGATGACGATTCTGGCTTGATCGGGCTGGGCCACGTCAGCAAATATTGTGTCTACCATACCAACCAGCATTCTAGAAAAACCGAGGATGTTGATGTAAGATTTGCCATAAATGTACAAAAACTAGGAATAATCAAAATTAGTATAAATTCACATCAGAATTGGGTAGTGGTATGTATAGTCAGCACAGTTGGTTCAGTGGTGCTATGGTTTCTTCATCATTTGTGAAAAATAAATTAATCCTCATTAAGAAGGCATTTAATTGACTTGAGACAAACCTGTATTTGAGTGGATGGCGGGCGTCTTCTATGATGGGGATGATGTTTGTTCTCTTCTTGGCTACATTGATGAGGTCTCTTCCCGATCTGTGGGAGAATTCCACGGCATACACCAATCCTTCCTGTAGACAATGCAGATGTTAAAACAAATTTGCAAAATAAGGATTGTGAAACTTTATTATAAACTTCAAAATAATGAATTTGCTAGTGAACATCGCATTTCAACTGGAGTTCTTTGATTCCCTAAACATAAACATTTTACCTAATTACTCTTTTTTAACTTTTCAAATTTTAATATTTTATATGAAAGAATGTTCTAAGAACACGTCTACTGGATCTGGATGTAGTCCACTATAGACTATTGAAATATACGAAAAATTTCTCGATTTTAACATGTATATAGAACTTTCGTAAATTTGATGTATGCATATTCTTACAATTGAATTGGTGAACATTGCATTGTGTAATTATCACTTAAGCCAGCTCATACAGGCTATAAGCCCTGTATTAAGATTATATAAGAGACTTCCATCTACGTTTCTCATATATAAATAGCTTCGTCTCTGTGAGACTTCTACAATTTATCTTAATTAACTTTTCGCATTGTTGTAAAAATACTAGTACATATATAAATTAGCAGCAAAAATATTTTTATACATCCCCATACATTTTCGCAAATATACAATTCTGAGCTGCTAGTGCTGATAATGCATACATTATTTGTTGTAATAAAACGAGATTGATTTCATTGCTATATTTTAGTAATTTGACATCTGCCTTACACAGCGAAATATGATACCTAAAGAAAGATAATGAATTTATTTTATCTTTTTTGCAATTAACAAAAAGTTTTTTCTCACTCTCTCAAAGTTTCTCACATCAGAATTGGGTAGTGGTATGTATAGTCATCACAGGTGGTTCAGTGGTGCTAAGGTTTTTTCATCATTTGCGAGAAGTAATGAGTTGGGAAAACCATTCAGCTAAACAGAAGAAATACTGACCGGTCCTACGATATCAGCCACGTGCGACACCGTGGTTCCGGAGGCAGCACCGAGGTAGAGCACCCGTGAGCCGGGGGCAATGTGTATCATGTCTACGCCACCCAAAATGGCTGCCGCAAGTTTTGATCGGAACGGATTCCATACTCTGTATTCCACCTTGTCTCCATCAGTCTGGGGAATGCACAAAAAATTCCATGAAACATTGGTGTCACCCTTTTGTGAAATATTATAGTGATGGTGTGATCAGAATTGGGTAGTGGTATATATAATGGTCTTCATGACTGGTTCCAGACGTGGTATTTTTTTCATCACTTTATTTGTAAATCAAATTAATTATTAAAGTGTAGGATTAATTTAAAGTAACTAAAATGCAAATTAAATAACTTACTTCGACTGAAATCCTCTTCTCTCCGTAAACCTCAGATCCGGGAACTAAATTTAGCGTGACTAGAGCATCTTCTTTACCTCTCGCTATGAACACACCGGCGTGTCTGGAAGAAATCAGAAAATAGTTTAATGCATCTGTTGGAGATTGGGGAACTAATCACGGGGGAGAAAATTGATCAGGACAAAAGGTGTCTTCAATGCTTTTCGCAATTAAGAAGAACGAAAGTTTGTAGATAGCATCATTTAGGAACATTGTTTATAATTCATATCAACGATTATATATGCAATATTTGTTTAATACGCAAGAGTAGTTAATGAATGAGAAAATCCTTCGGGTGTATATATTACGTATAACGGCATTTCTCACCTGTGTGGCTCAATGATGACTTGTTTGCCTCCCTTGAAGCCGCCACCCCCTCCACCGCCCCTTCCTCGGGGAGCACCGCGACCTGTCAAGGAAAGACAATCAGTAAATAAATAACTTAATTATAGTTAAATTAATGTTAGTTGAAACTATTTCATTATTTATTTCCATATCAGAATTGGGTAGTGGTATGTATAGTCATCACAGTTAGTTCAGTGGTGCTATATTTTTTTTCATCATTTGTGGAAATAAAACCAAAGTAATATTATCCTCTGAGGGTGATGCTCCTGCTTTTTTTTGTTCAACGTGGCAATCTTGAGTGAGAGGTATAAAAGCAATGACGGTAAACCCAAAGCCCATATATAAAAAGGGCAAAAGCAAAGGGAGGCAATAATATTTTTAAAAAAATTAATACAGTCACTGATTTAGAATGTACTGAATTCAATATTTTATTGGAAAGATAGCTCTCTCTTTCAAAATCATGTTTCCAAATAACTATTAAAAGCAAAGACAATAAATATCCTCGTAGTATAAAAAGTCAAGGCAGCAATATCCGCTAAAGCCAGTCAACCCCCCAGAATATGTCACTTGACAAAATGGCTGCCTCACTCTAATGTGCAAGTTAATGTCGATTTTAGACTGAAACGTTATAGCTCAGATGTGCATGTTGAGCGAATGAATGGGGAAAGAATGGTAAGAAAAATATTATGCAAGTGTTGACAGCACCAGAGAGAGAAGCCGATCATGGAAAACGTGGCACGACCAGATTAACTACATAGATACTGGAGGATGGTTCCGTTAGAAGACTCGAGAATTGTAGAGCTTGTATGCAAAGATGTATGAATGAGGCAAGGGTTGTCAGGACCGACAAATGCGGCCCCCTATCCTCTCTGTCTACCCCCACAGAGAAACGGAGTGATGGCAAGCAAGAAAGCATTAGGCTAAATCCAAGATAATGGTCCCATTGCATATACGATGAAAATGATTATTTCACTATATTATTAAATGTGCTAATAACAAAATGAAAGATAATTTATGTTTAAAAAGTAAGTATAAATTAAGATATTACACTTTAAAGTTTCGAAAAATGCACTGCATATTTTGACATTTCATAGGCAATATATGAGGTTAGGTTAGGTTAGGTTATTAGGTTAGGTTAGGTTAGGTTACGTTAGGTTAGGTTAGGTTACGTTAGGTTAGGTTAGGTTACGTTAGGTTAGGTTAGGTTGTTAGGTTTGGTTTGTTTAATATAGATTACGATTATTTTAGTTAGATTAAATTAACAGGACGTTAAATTATATAGTGGAAATACTTATTTTTACTGTATGAACAACTGGACCATATTCTTGGATTATTCCCAATTAAGAACGTAAAATACAACTCACCTCTTCCGCCACCGAATCCTCCCCTGCCTCCTCGATCTCCGCCTCCGCTTCTACGCTCAAATCCACCACTGCCTCTATCGCCGCCTCCGAACCCTCCCCTTCCTCCGCCCCTACCGCCTCCGCGACCCCTGAATCCACCTCCTCCGCCCCTGGGAGTGAAACCTGGAAACAAGGGACGATCAGATCATTTGTCACCATCGTCATCAGACACAAAAACATAAATACCAGCAACATTAAACTTAAGTGCCAAGCGGCTGCGACATGTGTAGACATTTGAGGTTATGATACTCAATAAAGGCGATGCTAATTTATCATTTCCACATCAGAATTGGGTAGTGGTATGTATAGTCATCACAGGTGGTTCAGTGGTGCTAAGGTTTTTCATCATTTGTGGAAATAACGCATGACTTTCTCTTGCAATTAAAATACACGTGCTTATTTTTTAGAGACATATTTCATACTTGTATAGTGATGATTATATCTCAGAGTGCCACAAAAATAAAATAATGGTCAATAACTTGCACATCACTACTGACACGAGACTTAACCTAACATTTTAAAAAGCGTGGCGGCACTTTTCTATAGAACACCCCTGTCACACATAGGCCCGAAGATAATAAATACTGATAATTATGTAAATATAAATCATGAAAATAGAACACGTGACAAATTGACTAACTTTTTTACAAATATAAAAGGAAACGCACGTGGAACGACGCACACGAGTATTTTAGAAATATGCTGGTAAAATGCGTACATTTTATGCAAGAAAATATTTACCTGGGGGGCCCATTACTTGAAACAAATTTTACTGCGTTAATTGACGAACAAATTATTTTATTATCGAATGCCAAGCGCCGGCATAATTCCGGACAGTCGAAAACCGGGCACGTGCACAGGAAAGAGCGCAGGCGCGTTCCAATCGTTCCAATGGAGCGTCTTTATCTATGGACGGAACTTCAGGAAATGAGGCCATCTTGAATAGAGTGCTGCCATTTGCCCTGACAGAATATAAAGGGCCCTATACACATTGGCCGAGGTTGGCCCAATGAGTACAGAGGGTTTTGACTGAGGTTGTTATATATATATATATATATATATATATATATATTTGAATGTCAGAGTCTCCAAAATGTAATTTCTAGTTTTTTATTCGTTATTTTATGTATTGGTATTTTGAAACTATCCTTCTCGTATTCTTCCAGTATTATTTTATAGTAAAGTTGTTTTTGGATCAGATGAAAATGGTTGATGCATTTTTATATGTTATGTATGAAAATATTAATATTTTTTTGAAAAAGTCTTATGGAACACTGCTGTACTCACCCTTTACTCCCTACATAGTAGACAGTGTTTCAATTCAGTAAGTGCACAAAAATTACATATCTTAAAAAATATTACACTAGAAAGTATATTCTGCACAAATATAAAAAATATAACTGACCCAAAATTCAAATACATACCACGTAAAAATTGTCTTTACACTTTGGAGACTCTGACATACAAATTGAAAAAAAGTCACTGAAAATTGCTATATTACGAAAAAGCCATCATTAAAAAGGTTTTTCCACGCAAATTGGAAAAATATAATATTTACATAAAAATATAATAATAATAAGAACTAAAAATTAAAAAACAACACACAAAAATTCCCGTGTGAACGAACTTTATGTTCGTAAACTAAAGGAATGACCCTGATATACCAGAGTAGGAGGGGGGGGTCTGAGGTGATATAAAATCACGGTGTGGTAAACCGGCCGGGAGATCTCAGATCTACGTATGCCGGCGGTTACGCCCTCCCCTAGGTACAATCAAAACGTCAGGTGACTGACTAGGACACTGATATCTCGAGGCGGGTGAAGGGATAGAAAAATAATGAAATTTTAACAATTTTACAAGTTTCTATATTGGGCACTGTAGGAAATTAATTTACATGAAACATTAATCTTAACTTACATACGACGCAGCAAAGTGGTTACTAAATTAAAAATTACATGAACCCTAATTTAGAGGGAGAGGACAAAATTATAAACAAAGAAAGAAAAAAGACAAAACACATAAAAAATCTGATCTTACTGCTAAAATGGATGGTGACGAGATTAAATTAACACTTCGGTAGAAACAGGTGGGCGGAGAAAAAGTCTTTAGATCGGGGTAACCTGTTTCGGAGAGTTCGGCAGGTGTCTTCTTCGTGCTGCTTCGTGGTGGGCGGCGGCTTCTGGCGTCGGCGTCGTCCTCTGACTGTGCAGGCTACGTCGGCGGCTTCTGACGTCGGCGTCGTGGCGGTCGTCGGTAGCGAGACGTCGCTTCTTTTGTCACTGGGCGTCGCGGCGGTACACTGTGCGTCGCGGTTTCTGATACGTCGTTTCTGGCGTCGCGATGCCGATTCGGTGGTCGCTACCGTTCGGACTTACTTTCTTCGAGAGTTACCAGGGTATTCGGCCGGACCGATTTTACGGGTCAGGCTAGAGTTCCTGGTCTCTCCACCTTCAGCTTCTAACTTCAACTCCTAACTCCAACTTCAACTGGTTTCTCGGCGGCTGGCTTCGCCTTATATTCTCTCTCCGGCGACCCAGGGTGTGGTCGCGGGGGCTCGAGGGGAAGCCTCCAGCTGGTCTTCCGCCGATTGGCTCCTTTGATGCCCGCCTCCATCGTCCATTCGTCTCTCACGATCCCTCCTAGGTCCCGATTGACGCTATTGGTTACTGAACCCAATGTTGCCTCCGTTCCGCCCCCTATTGTTCTCCCAGTTTGCGGCTAATCTCGATGCTTTTCTGGTATGTAGGCCTAAACACTTTGTTATTTCACGAACGCTTTGTTCACTGTTCATATCCCTATCCCGTCACCAAAAAAAAAACATTGCAAAGTGAATTAAACTTAAGGAAAATATTACAGTACAAATTGGCAAAGGCGGAAAATTGAAAACACAAATTCGCATCAACACTTATTACCCAAAAATAAAACTGCTTACATATACATACTTAATTAAATCGACACGCCAGATAGACATATTTTTATCGACCAGTTATTTCTACCATTATTGACTAATTACATGGGATTGAACGTAGGGTTTCATTAGATCCTAGTAAAATTCCTTAAGTATGCATTACAATATCAATCTTGTTATTAAGTGTCAGTTTGATTCTTACAGTAGGCCTCCCAATATTTAACGTTATTTATACATTACATCATTACAGGTCAATCCTTATCATTAACATTGATTTAACGTTATTTATACATTACATCATTACAGGTCAATCCTTATCATTTACATTGATTATCTTCGATGACTCCACAAAATCATTATTATTTCTTTTTTTTTATGATAAACCGGACGGTATTTAAAATTTACCACTCCGCATATTCTCTTCCTTTCTTTTTCTTTTTAATTTTTTTTCTTTAACAATGACAACATGTACTTGATACTTAGTTTTCTTTTTTTAATTTTAGCTTAAATAAAACAAGCTATCGTACGTCTTAGTTGGACCAAACATATTTGTCAATATGTGACATAGAGATACAAAACAAAGGGCTAAAATTATACAGACATCGTGGCATTTCTTAGTGAATCAATTAACATAAAAACTTATTTACATGGGATACATGCTTCAAGCGGGTCCCCTAATGTTAATGTTCTGTATACATCTTTGTAATTTCTTTTGGGATTACAAAGTACATGAATTTGCATCAACGCCACTTTCCCGAAAGGAATGCTTACATATACTAACATAATCAAATTCGATAGACACTTTTTTTTTTTCAAGAAATTATGTTACACCTTATTACTAGAAGAAAAATTAAGAAAACTTGGCGTAAATTAATTAATGTAACATTATTTACACCTAAATAATGAAAATTCTTACTTCAATATGTAGGCTGGATTGAATGCAAAACGTTTTTTTTGGACTTTCATTATACTAATCATTATCTTATCAAATCAGCTTTCTTCCACCCCTGGTATAAGAATATAGGAAAAGAATAAAATAGAGAACACTAAAAGATTATATAAGCCACATTCCACCCGGCAGACAATTGAAAATTTTCCAAACAAGAATTATTTTGAGCTTTATTATTACTAGATTAAAACAACTATTTTAAAATAGACCGACAAATTATATTGCTTAAACGAGTAATCAAAACAATAATTGCATGTTTACAGATAGGTTATATACCTACAACCTACAAATTTGTATAAAAAAAAAACACAATATTGGGAGCTTGAATAACTAATGACAAATTAACATTATTCTTAAAATAATTAAAACTCACAAATTAACATTATTCAACTAGGTGTAATACATGAAAACATAAGACATGAAAGCCTCGATCTAAAGTAATATTAATGTTTATTCCAACACGGCATTTACTTATTTGCAATTAATTAAACTATTTTGTTACAACCCCGTGTGCTAAAATTCATTCTGCAGACAGATTTCAAAAGACTAAAAAGTCGGAATCTTATATCTCGTGTTACATCTTTTCACGAGATAATATTCTATTACGTTATATATTACATATTACATCAATATCAAACATCGTCGGCAACAATACAATCAAGTTTTTTTTCTTTTTTTCCGATCAATACATTTTTTATTATTTGCCACAAGTTAGATTAATTCGGGATGATCTCGTCATCATTTCAAATTGCAATGTCCCGTTCATTTCGGTCCTTAACTACATATAAAACGAGTAACATCCACCTGCAGAGGTGGCCTGGGTTATCTAAATTATCATTACCTTACTCAAATTAAACATATCAGTTGCTCATTAATTAGGTACATATTACATTGATATTATGATTCACCACTTTGCCTCAATTTCTAATTCGGCCTCTACCTTCTTAATTGATTGACCCCTTTTATCTTTATTGATAATGACCGCCTGGTCGTGCGTTGCGGGATCCTCGCGCCCTTATAATAATAATATAATTTATACGATCCTACATCTCGCGGAGGGTGTCGCCATGTGGGGGATCGGTATGTCAGCGCTTTCTAAAACATCTCTATTGTCTGTCGAGGACAATAGTAAGTTTACTGCGACGACTTTCGGAATTATTATCTTGTTTTTCTAAAAAATGTCTTTCCCAAAACAATGGCGACTTCTCTAACAAACGCAGCTTTCTAAACCGTTGTCCCATGTGTTCGCATTTGGCCAAGATGTTCTTTCTATTGTTTAATCGGGGTTAGAGATATACGTCCCGCTGCAAGAAAAGGTTTACCGTTTTTACCCTTCCAAGATGTTACTTAAGAACAAAAGGTTGCGAACGTATTGCCCATCCTAACAAAAGGCCGTGCACTTTTAATGTCTTCGGCGATACCCAACGCCCTCGGCAACCCTAACTTTCTAATTCATTGTTTCATATGTTTTATGGCGGGCTATCCTAAGAGCGATCGTCCGTCGTAATGTTATTTTTTTAACAATAGGTCACATATTTCGTCCTCGAACAAAAGATCGAACATGCCGGGGCTGTGACCACATGGCGCGTGATCTTCGAAACATGGGCGCTTTGATTTCGGTATTGCCCTAGGACAAAATTAATAACCTGGTTCGCGTCATATTCCGGTACATCAAGTAGATTGTTTTTTTTATGTTCCCTTTCTTTTAGCTATAATATTAATTGAATTTTCTAAGATACTGCAAATATTCTAACATTTTGATTTTGACTTTGTTGGGTATTAAATTGTGTGAACCTTGTTGTGTATTTTATTTGTGTTGCGAGATTTAACAATTTGTTCATATGTGTATAGAGACAATGGTGAATTGGTTGAAGACTTCTTGGCACCATTAGCACTCTCACTATTATCTGACTGCTATCATATCATATCACATTATCTTATTTATGATCTATGCTATGCCCTAAATATTATTTATCTATGCTCACGATCGACCTTTGGACCGATCCATGAATCCATAGATAAATAAGACCAATCGGAGAGCGCGACGGACATTGACGTTCGACATTTCCTAATTGTTGCTAACATTTCCTAATCTTGCGTCGGGTGTTAGAAGGTACTAGGACCATGATCCATGCCAACCATGATGTTCCTGCCGTCAAACCCGATCCAGGGCCTGCAGCCGGGAGTGGTGATGAAGGAGCAGACGGTGGAGCGCCCTACGGGGATTTAGAAATAAAGCTTCCCAACATCAAGCAGGAGTGCTCAGAGTTCTATAGGAATACCGATCAGCGCGCCGGTGAGGAGTTTCTTCATTATTTATTAATTCTCGGTGATGTAAAAAACGCGCGAAAATAGCTTCTTTTTACCAACACATGTATTTTCTGTTATTGGAATGTGGTTATTGTAATTCCATACACCCCCACCCCCCGTAGGAATCCGAACTGAATTAAAATTTTAGTAAAAAAAGTTACTCGAGTAACTTTTTTTACTAAAACGGGTTGCGCCATCTATGGTAAAAATATTTAACGGCTAAATCCAAGATAATGGTCCTATTGCATATACAACGAAAATGATTATTTCACTATATTATTGAATGTGCTAATAACAAAATGAAAGATAATTTACGTTTAAAAAGTAAGTATTAAATAAGATATTACACTTTAAAGTTTCGAAAAATGGACTGCATATTTTGACATTTCATAGTCAATATATGAGGTTAGGTTAGGTTATTAGGTTTGGTTAGTTATTAGGTTTGGTTAGTTATTAGGTTTGGTTAGTTATTAGGTTTGGTTAGTTATTAGGTTTGGTTAGGTTATGTTAGGTTATTAGGTTTGGTTTGTTTAATTTAGATTACGATTATTTTAGTTAGATTAAATTAACAGGACATTAAATTATATAGTGAAATACTTATTTTCATTGTATGAACAACGGGACCATAGTCTTGGATTATTCCACGTTTGTTTGGTTTGTTTCATAGAATAAAGTGGTTTGTTTGAACTGGTTTTGAACCGCAAAAGTACGTATTGCCAGTGGTGAAAAACCGAAATAAATCAAATTCCATAGACAAATGCGGTATTTGAGGTTTATTCCGCTTTATTTTATTATTATTATTATTATTATTTATTTATTTATTTTTCTTTTTTTTTCTATTTTCATATGTACTTGACTTTGTTTTTATATACCTACTGACTGCATCTATTGTGTTTTCTCTTGCTTTTCTATCTTTCTTCAATAAAATAAAAAGAGTTTTACACAAATAATACTGTTTTATTATACTTAATATGAATCTTTGTTACATTGTAGTGGGAAATACTTGCCGTACTAATCTGAAAATAATAAATTTTCTGAAATATAAATTATTTGGCATAATACTTCTAATTAAATATTTGATTAAAAAACACTTCTTTTTACTTTTAAAATATGATTTTACACTGATACACTTCTTCATTAGCTAATCTGTAAGTAATAAATACAAAATTACTAATAATATGCATTTTCCTCCAAGATGTATTATTTTAATAATAGTAAGTATAAAGAAAAGATTCTTACCTTAAAAAATATCTCAGACTCTTTCGACATTCGAAACCTGGCAAAAAATTCGACGTCATCCCACTGAAAATGATCAATTCGCTGACGATAAATCATCGGTTTGCGTAATAATATGTATTCACACTCGAGATTATCATCGGACGAACTCTCATCGCTAAAATAACGCGAAATTAAAAGACTCATTGTAATGTTTTCAAATTTTAATACGACAATGACAGCGGCAAAATTCAAATGACAAGTACCTATGATGATGTCATGGACAAATGGACAAATGGACAAATGTCACATTTTCAAATCAGCTGTGAGAGGACAGCCATTTTTTTAACCAATGTTTTTACCTTTACCCACCGATATCGGAGAGTACAGAAAAGTTACTCATGTATGTACTTTGGCGAGTAAAATATTTTTTACCATCGGTGGCGCAACCCGTTTTAGTAAAAAAAGTTACTCGAGTAAGTTTTTTTATCTTTACTTTCGATGGCGCAACCGGGCCTTACTATCTTGTCGTGACTTCGGGATTCTCCAATAAAAGAAGTTGTCGGTTACGCTTGGTTTATTGGTGGCAACAATACGTTATACAGCGGTTACAGTGAATAACAGCGGTCTGTCTCGATATACTGGTAGAAAGAGCCCAGAGGCGACATGCGCGCGACCTTATAAAGCATTTGCTCTCTCTTTCATGCTCTGTCTCTTTCAGGCGTCGCGACATACGTCTCTCAGATCTATTACAGTAACCAGTGTATTTTATATTTAACCAACGTATTTTTTATTTAAATCACTAAATTCTATATAGACTAGAAGTACCAAAATCCAAAGTAAATTTTTACAATGTCTTATCATCCATAAATTCTTTTGGGCTTATTTTCGAGTTACACAGCGTACCAGCATTTATCGCGCGACGTTCTAGTATACATTCCCATCTTTAGATCCAAGATTACCTTGTTTTAGCATTATGCAGTGGATCGAATAGGCATATATCCTGTATGATATTCACGAATCGCGCTCTTCATCGTATCATGTTGATTCATTAAACCAATATCTGATGGTATTTATAGAATATGCATGATATTTATAAGCGGCATGCAATTTCACTTTGGTTTACTCGCACTTCTTCCCATCTAAAAAAAGGAATCAATTCATTTACCGACTTTGGCATTTTTCTATGTTTGTAATCACAAACTTACCCACTTTCAACAGCTATGTTGAAAGTGGGTAAGTTTGTGATTAACTCCATAAATCTATCTGTAATTTTGACAAGCGTCGTTTGTAAGATGGCGTTAAACAAAGGTATACAGATTTTGTTTCAGTGGCGCCATCAGTCGTCACACACAAGTAGATACTTATCGTACAGCCCTCGTATAATCTCTTTTCTTTTAAATGTTTTTTTTTGGACGTCATACATTTTTGACATTTTTGGACGTCATGCATATTACCATTCAGCACTGTATTGAATGTAATAAGGATGACGTCTTGTAGAAACATAAATCACTTATATGAAACATAAACATTTAAAAAATATTTTTTTGCATTGCAGATCTTGTGTGTGTGTCTTCGCCTGCCGCTGAAAAGCAGCCAGAATGGGAGACCGTTTCCAACGCTAAAACATTCTCAAACAGGTGCACGCTTACTCCCGCTGAGAAGAAATTGTTTTCATATTCTCAGTCTCCGTACACAAGCAGGGAGAAAGCTTCCTTACGAATTCACGAACCCTCACATATTGTTAACAAATTGTTTTCATGTTCACAGTGTAATTATTCGAGCAATCAGAAGTCAACATTAAAAAGACATATGCTTAAGCACACCGGAGAAAAACTTTTTTCATGTTCACTGTGCAATTATTCGTGCTATCAGAATTCAACATTAAAAAGACATGTGCTTAAGCACACTGGGGAAAAACTTTTTGCATGTTCACAGTGCAATTATTCAAGCAATCAGAAGTCAAACTTAAAAAGACATGCTCTTACGCACATGGAAGAGAAACTGCTTTCTTGTTCGCAGTGTAATTATTCATGCAATGAGGAGTCGTCATTAAAATTACATATGTTTAAACACACTGGGGAAAAGCTATTTCCATGTTCACGTTGCAATTATTCGTGTAATCGGAAGTCAACATTAAAAAAACATATGCTTAAGCACACCGGAGAAAAACTTTTTTCATGTTCACTGTGCAATTATTCGTGCTATCACAATTCAACATTAAAAAGACATATGCTTAAGCACACCGGGGAAAAACTTTTTGCATGTTCACAGTGCAATTATTCAAGCAATCAGAATTCAAACTTAAAAAGACATGCTCTTACGCACATGGAAGAGAAACAGCTTTCTTGTTCGCAGTGTAATTATTCATGCAATGAGGAGTCGTCATTAAAATTACATATGTTTAAACACACTGGGGAAAAGCTATTTTCATGTTCACGTTGCAATTATTCGTGCAATCGGAAGTCATTGTTAAAATCGCATATGCTGAAACACACGGGGGAAAAACTATTTTCATGTTCACTGTGCAATTATTCATGCTACCAGAATTCAACATTAAAAAGACATGTACTGAAACACACCGGGGAAAAACTCTTTGCATGTTCACAGTGCAATTATTCGAGCAATCAGAAGTCAAACTTAAAAAGACATGCTCTTATGCACGTGGAAGAGAAACTGTTTTCTTGTTCGCAGTGTAATTATTCATGCAATGAGGAGTCGTCATTAAAATTACATATTTTTAAACACACTGGGGAAAAGCTATTTCCATGTTCACGTTGCAATTATTCTTGCAATCGTAAGTCAACATTAAAAAAACATATGCTTAAGCACACCGGGGAAAAACTTTTTTCATGTTCACTGTGCAATTATTCGTGCTATCAGAATTCAACATTAAAAAGACATGTACTTACGCACACTGGGGAAAAACCTTTTGCATGTTCACAGTGCAATTATTCGAGCAATCAGAATTCAAACTTAAAAAAACATGCTCTTACGCACATGGAAGAGAAACTGCTTTCTTGTTCGCAGTGTAATTATTCATGCAATGAGGAGTCGTCATTAAAATTACATATGCTGAAACACACTGAGGAAAAACTATTTTCATGTTCACAGTGTAATTATTCGAGCAATCAGAAGTCAACATTAAAAAGACATATGCTTAAGCACACCGGAGAACAACTTTTTTCATGTTCGCAGTGCAATTATTCGAGCAATCAGAAGTCAAACTTAGAAAGACATGCTCCTATGCACATGGAAGAGAAACTGCTTTCTTGTTCGCAGTGTAATTATTCATGCAATGAGGAGTCGTTATTAAAATTACATATGTTTAAACACACTGGGAAAAAGCTATTTCCATGTTCACTTTGCAATTATTCGTGCAATCGGAAGTCATTGTTAAAATCGCATATGCTGAAACACACTGCGGAAAAACTATTTTCATGTTCACTGTGCAATTATTCGTGCTATCAGAATTCAACATTAAAAAGGCATGTGTTTACGCACACCGGGGAAAAACTTTTTGCATGTTCACAGTGCAATTATTCGAGCAATCAGAAGTCAAAATTAAAAAGACATTTGCTTAAGCACACCGGAGAAAAACTTTTTTCATGTTTACTGTGCAATTATTCGTGCTATCAGAATTCAACATTAAAAAGACATTTACTTACGCACACCGGGGAAAAACTTTTTGCATGTTCACAGTGCAATTATTCGAGCAATCAGAAGTCAAACTTAAAAAGACATGCTCTTTCGCACATGGAAGAGAAACTGCTTTCTTGTTCGCAGTGTAATTATTCATGCAATGAGGAGTCGTCATTAAAATTACATATGTTTAAACACACGGGGGAAAAGCCATTTCAATGTTCTCATTGCAATTATTCGTGCAATCGGAAATCATTGTTAAAATCGCATTTGCTAAAACACATTGGGGAAAAACTATTTTCCTGTTCACTGTGCAATTATTCATGCTATCAGAATTCAACATTAAAAAGACATGTACTTACGCACACCGGGGAAAAACTTTTTGAATGTTCACAGTGTAATTATTCGAGCTATCAGAAGTCAAACTTAAAAAGACATGCCCTTTCGCACATGGAAGAGAAACTGCTTTCTTGTTCACAGTGTAATTATTCATGCAATGAGGAGTCGTCATTAAAATTACATATGTTTAAACACACTGGGGAAAAGCCATTTTCATGTTCTCTTTGCAATTATTCGTGCAATCGGAAGTCATTGTTAAAATCGCATATGCTGAAACACACTGGGGAAAAACTATTTTCATGTTCACTGTGCAATTATTCGTGCTATCAGAATTCAACATTAAAAAGTCATGTACTTACGCACACCGGGGAAAAACCTTTTGCATGTTCACAATGCAATTATTCGAGCAATCAGAAGTCAAAATTAAAAAGACATTTGCTTAAGCACACCGGAGAAAAACTTTTTTCATGTTCACTGTGCAATTATTCGTGCTATGAGAATTCAACATTAAAAAGACATGTACTTACGCACACCGGAGAAAAACCTTTTGCATGTTCACAGTGCAATTATTCGAGCAATCAGATGTCAAACTTAAAAAAACATGCTCTTACGCACATGGAAGAGAAACTGTTTTCTTGTTCGCAGTGTGATTATTCATGCAATGAGGAGTCGTCGTTAAAATTACATTTGTTTAAACACACTGGGGAAGAGCTATTTCCATGTTCATGTTGCAATTATTCATGCAATCGGAAGTCATTGTTGAAATTGCATATGCTGAAACACACTGGGGAAAAACTATTTTCATGTTCACAGTGTAATTATACGAACAATCGAAAGTCAACATTAAAAAGACATGTACTTACGCACACCGGGGAAAAACTTTTTGCATGTTCACAGTGCAATTATTCGAGCTATCAGAAGTCAAATTTAAAAAGACATGCTCTTTCGCACATGGAAGAGAAACTGCTTTCTTGTTCGCAGTGTAATTATTCATGCAATGAGGAGTCGTCATTAAAATTACATATGTTTAAACACACTGGGGAAAAGCCATTTCCATGTTCTCGTTGCAATTATTCGTGCAATCGGAAGTCATTGTTAAAATCTCATATGCTGAAACACACTGGGGAAAAACTATTTTCATGTTCACTGTGCAATTATTCGTGCTATCAGAATTCAACATTAAAAAGACACGTACTTACGCACACCGGAGAAAAACCTTTTGCATGTTCACAGTGCAATTATTCAAGCAATCAGAAGTCAAACTTAAAAAAACATGCTCTTACGCACATGGAAGAGAAACTGCTTTCGTGTTCGCAGTGTAATTATTCATGCAATGAGGAGTCGTCATTAAAATTACATATGTTTGAACACACTGGCGAAAAGCTATTTCCAAGTTCACGTTGAAATTATTCGTGCAATCGGAAGTCATTGTTAAAATTGCATATGCTTAAACACACTGGAGAATAATTATTTTCACGTTCACAGTGCAATTATTCTTGTAATGAGAGTTCAAAATTAAAAAGACGCGCTTAAACACACCGGGGAAAAACCCTTTTTATGTTCACAGTGCAATTATTCGTGCAATCAGAATTCAACATTAAAAAGACATGTGCTGAAGCACACCGGGGAAAATCTTTTTTCATATTCACAGTGCATTTATTCGAGCTATCGGAAGTCAATCTTAAAAAGACATGCTCTTGTGCACATGGAAGAGAAACTGCTCTCATGTTCTCAGTGTAATTAATCGTGCAATCGGAAGTCATTGTTAAAATCATATATGTTTAAACACACTTCAGAAAAACTTTTTTCATGTTCGCGATGCATTTATTCATTTGTAAAGTATTATTACTATTGTATTTTTTACTATTGTACTATTCACTTGTATTGTATTTTTTTCGAAATAAGCCGTATGTTGGAAAAAATCATTAAAGAAATTTTATTTTTATTAGATCAGAAAAAGTATTGTATATTTGTTTTGTTATAATTAATTAACTTTTCAGAAATTATATTTATTTATTTGTACAGATTGCAATCACATGATTATATATTACACTTAAAACTGCGGTGAGTATTTGAAGCGAATAATTTTGTGAAATTAAACCTTTTATAGACCTAATTTTAACTAAACAAACCATTAAATTAAACAAACTTAAAAATATATCTTTACAAATAAAAACAAGTATTTAAACTAAATATTTTTTTTTAAATACTCTTTCGGAAAACCTGATTTATTAATAAAATTTCTTAATATACTTTAGGCTTTCATGGACACCCCCTCGTCCGATTAGTCCGTTATATCGAGGTGAGCGACCCTCGTAGTCCAGTGGACATAATAGTGGTTTTCCATAACAGGGATTCCAGAATCGATTCCCGGTGAGGTCACAGTGTAACGTTTACCCCGTTGAGGGTGTATTTGGGGTGAAGCTTTTTTTTGAAAGGAGTTTAAATGGGAAGTTTAAAAGAGAAGGCTTTAAGAAAAGTTTTAAAAGCGATTTTACTTTAAGTTTATTTATTAAAAGTCTAATATATTATTTGAGATCTGCTTTTGCAAGCTCAAAGCTAAGTTTAAAATTTATTTACGTGATTGAATTAAGTTTACGTTTAGTCTAACATATAATTTGGCCAGTAATCGTCTAATGATAGTAATTTAGGACTCCTCGATGTGACGCGGTTACCCAGTACTTTTGGTAGCGTAGCAGAAGAAATGCCATTGTATTCATACGAGGTGAAACTAACCTAACATTATTAACGCGCAACTTGAGCCGGACTCAAAACGACGATCGATTGAACAGACTAACAAAATCGCCTTTCGAAGTGGGCGCATTCGTCATTTCCTCGCATCCGGTAGCGGCGTCGCGAACATAAATATGTTTACGTAGATTTTTCGCCTAGAACGATGCCGCCTGGTTACCGATGTCTCATATTAGCACTGGTGGACGGCTTCCACGGCTGAGTGCGGGGTCACGATTTCGATGGAATATTCAGATAGATAAATACCACGTGCGGAATACAGCCTAAGGCACTCTGAGCATAACTTGGTATCCGCATAATACAACCGACGGTACATAATGGGAACTTAGCGCTAATATTGCACAACAACACGCAATATCTATTTTTTTTACGTATTTTTTTTTTGAATGCAATAGTATACTGGATCTGCCGGTCATCCAGATTAGATAAATCACGGTCGATTAATACATGGTTATACTTATTAAACACACACACAGTATTCTAAATGCAAATTAACGGCTGGGTTCTCCAGAATACATACATACAATGCTTACAACTAGCGCGTTCGGTGGTCTTCGGCCCGATTTATCTGTTCATGGTATATAGTGGAAAGAGTAAACATATATTCATAACAACTAGGCGCAACAGAGGCTCGGGGAGGTTCTGTCTGATATTTACTTTATTACAACCCGGGATTCTAAATCGAAATTTTCGATTCTTTCATAAGTCATATTTTATAAGAGTCAAGTTGATTCTGATTTTACTTTTACGTAGATTTTAGGTTACCCCCCTCTAAGGGAGGGGGTACAGCCCCATCGACAACGCTGTACCCGGTAGCTACCACCTGTGTAATTAATAGCTTCCCATGCTAATCTGCAGACCAAGATCAAGCCGAGACTCTATTGCTCCTGCTGGAATCCTCCGAAGTCCTCGCTTCCCGGCGACAAACATATCAGGAAGAAATCCCGCGTCTGATATTAAGGTTTGTATATTGTCCCGCGGGGCAGTCAAATTGACTGGTGTATAATGATGAGGATCCCACGTTGCGGCTACATGAGCCGGATTATTATGATGTTTACTGCTGATTAAAGGGCTGAATGAACTAACTGGGTGACTGGAAAAGACTTCCTTGAGCGCGTCAGTCAGAGCCATGTTAGCATCGCCAATTATAGTTGATGTGATTGATCCCACGGTGTAGTCTTATTGACTAGAGATATTAAAATGATGGTATTACAGCATGATTATTACAATTGATTGAACTTCCTGATATGTTGCTCGCTGGCCGGGAAGGGCTTCTGTATACAGCAAGTTAGAAAAGGTGGTGAATGATGAGTATGATGGTGTTAGTAATGTCCTCGCGCAGTGTATAGATTATTAAATTGCTTCCTGCTTCTCATAGTTGCTCGTCCATGCGGAACGCCCTGTCTCGTACGTTGATGAGGTCTCGAACGAAGGTTTTGATTGAGGTACGGCTACCTGAGTCTTATAGCTGACATTCATGAACATTCATATCCGGAATTCGAGCTCGTCGGGCCAAGGGGAGTGAAAGAACGTAGGGGTTTCTTCCCTCCGAAGTGTTTGAGGCACGACTCTCCGGACCGATTCGAAATGCTTCACCTTTGCTTGACTGAACACATTTTAACTGTGTGGAGGCTTTGCGCAATTCTACTTAGTCCCACCCAGAGTGTCCCCGCAGTCCCGTTCTTCCCCTGGACCGAGAACACGCACCCCGTCATTTGATCACAGTTACATACAACTATCTGTATCGCGAGTGTATCTCTTTCTTCAATCCCCTTCATTATTCCATTTATACAACAATCACGTGACTAACCTCGAGAGTCTAGCACCGGTAATAAGATCTCATTATGCTACGTTGGAAGTTAATATTGCATAACCGGACGAAATGCCTATTTCCCGCGATCCTATTCAATTTGTAAAACGCAATAATATGTATTTATATATGTTAGTAAAACGTTTGAAATGCAGAATGCACGTACAATGACCTCGCTTCTATCCTAAAGATAATTAAGAAATAATTCCGACGTCACGTCCCGACAAGTACCAACTTGTTACCGCGTCCGTTACCGTCGAACTCTGAACCCACGTAATGAAATGAATAGTGACCATGTGACAATGACAAATTATATAGCACGAACATTCCATTTGATACACATAAGAAAATAAAGAATAAATAATATTAAAGGTTCTTATCTTATTTCTGTAGTTGGTCTGCTTCTGAGATGGCATCCTGATCCGAAGTCATATAACGGGTCCTCTCCAAAATTGAGCAATTACCATCGCCTGTGCAGCCTTTCACTTTCCTTCCATCGAGAATGCTGCTCGTTAGTACAAAATTCCGCGATCCTTAGCTGAAGATCGACTGTATCTAAATTAATTATTTCTATACAATATATACAATTCGAAATACGTCTTTATAAGAACTTGATAGGAACAAATCGTGTTTAAAACGATTGCCCAATGATACGCAATACAAACATGTACCGAGTCCAATAACCACACATACATGTTTTAATAAAATAAATATAAAATCCAGATGCATTTTTAAAATATATTATTTGTAGGAAATTTCTCGTACGATCTGAATTTATATCACACTGACAATCGTGATATCAAAACACATAATTACTCCGATCTCAATTATACCCAAAATAATACAAATCATATAGAAATCCGTGTATTCAATCGCCAGTATAGATAACATAACATTCCTTTGCATAAAGATACATCCGCCCTGAAGAATCTCTCGTACATACCGAACCAAAATCGCGACATTAAATATACACAATTATTCTGAATTTCAAGTCCCACAAAACAAATACCCTTCGTCAGTAAAATATTCCATTTTAAAGCCTTTATATCTTTGGTAATATATGAATATCAAGTTTAAATGATTTTCCATATGGACCGCGACGCATTTAAATATTTCATAAGCGTTATGCAATAATTCACCCGCTGGAATTATCACAGCCGCAATATTACGATTTCTTGTATATTAAATCTGATGCGCTCCTAGTAATAATTATCCCTAGGCCCAAAATACGTAACGAAACAATCCACAATATGTATCAATATTTGTCACGATCCAGAAAGTTCTAAATTGAATACACGTAAAAGGCAATAGAAATAAATAATATTGGAAATGCTTATCTGTATCTTCGAGTGTTACCGCCTCTCTGCCCCACTGATGGTATTTCGGTCCTCTCTCCACAAGGGCCTCCGGCCGACGTTGATGCTGAAGGAAAAAAGGGCTTTCCTCGAATTTGTATGGCTTATATAGTCAAAATTTCTCGCCATTTTCGACTCCAACCCACGTGTAAAGTCCACCACCTCGGACGCTTCTCATTGGCCAGATCCGCGGCGAACGGCCGCGTCTGCGATTGGTCCATCTCGTCAAAACAAAACAACATAAAGCCTGCGTTACACGCCCGCGTGCAGAAATAATAAAGGCTCGCCCGCACCTACTTATCTAGCAAATATTTAATTATAGAGTATTTATGAATTGTGGTGCTTCTCCTTATCATGAGCTTTTAGCAGATAGATACTTTCGTATAATTTTTCAGCAATGTCTATTTGAATAGGCCAATATCGTTACAACAGTACACCTATATAATTTTATAAATCTTTGCTATTTTTGCTTTATATTACAGAGGTTGGGCCTTAAGACCTATTGTAGCGTTAAAAATGAAAATAAAATACTAACTTTTGCTGTTATTGGAAATTAGAAAACAAGTGTGATGTACCCATTTGAGGAAGGGTGGGCCCCTACCGGCCGTTGTGATTTTAAGGTAAAAAGCTTTAAAACTCACTTTTAGAGACCACTTTGATAATATCATAAACAAAGCATATACTATGTTTGGATTTATTACAAGAATTTCTCACGACTTAAAAAATTCTCTATATGCATGCCTATCACTAGTATGAAGTAACTAGGGATATTCATCATTGTTTGGAAACATTGTACAACACATGTTGCAAGAATCGAATGATTGCAGAAAAAGTTATAGCTTAAGTTTCTTACATTCAACGTTGTCTATTGTAAACAAAAAAAAATAGAATTTAACATATTTCGAAAAACACTTTTACAGACATGGTGATCTACAATACGCCTAACCATCCAATTGCACAGAAAGTTTCAGATTTTCATTAAGTGATTAACAGATTGTACGACGACGAACGTCTCGCTACCATCGCACGCGGGTCGGATATTAGAAAGAAAGATTTTCCTTTCCAATCGCCGCCGATTAATGATTGACCGTAAATGACACCCGAGATACACTGGGCCAAAGCTAACTACGACACATGGACAAATTGTACTTGCGGTTTCCTGGGAAGGCGGGTGCCGCTTCAATCGAGATTCTCCTGGCTTCGTCGAATCCGGAACAGTTGGTGTGTCTCTTCCGGAAGGCTAAATTAAACTGATGTTGAACACACACGAAGAGGAATGTCGGTTCTCACCGAAAAACGACACCTGACACGCTTTTCAACTGTCACGGGCAGATTTTTAAAAATTCGAATCCTGGCTAGCGATTGGCGCAGAACACATCGGGTAGCAGTCCGACCAACCAAAATCGCGGCGGCCCGCGCGCGGTGATTACAAAACACAGATTATTGTCTATCCCTTTATAAACCAAAAATTATAGTAAGATATTAAGTATAATTAAAGAGATACCTAAAAATAACGAATATAATTCGAAACTAATTGATAACATTTTAAACAAAAAAATTAAGAAACAATATTACATGTCTTATTTATACAAATTCAACAAAATAATATCAATAAAAAATGGAGAAGACTTATTCTGTAATAATCTAATATGTGACGTAATTTTAAAAAACAAACCTAGCAGTATTCTACCCGCTTTCTATACTAACAATAAATTAAAAAATTACATTATAAACAATAAGGATAAAGATAGCTTTATTAAAAAAGCAGGAATTTACAAATTAGAATGTACAGATTGTCCTGCTTTTTACGTTGGCAAAACAACGAGAAATATAGAAACAAGAATTAAGGAGCATTTGGGATATTTAAATAGCAACGGATATTCAGAATTTGCCAACCATTTGCTTGAACATAACCATACTTTTGACATCAATTTAGGTCTAAAAATATTACATAATAACAAAAACAACAGACAGGTAGATAGTTTTGAAGTGTTGGAAATAAGAACAAATATTAACCTGAATAATAATATAATAAATAGCCAAATACAATATCCAAACAACCCAATTCTTAACATTTTCCCACTTAATTATTCCCCCCCCCTTATACCCCAACGCCCCCTTGTTAATTTTATGTCTATATTATGTTCATTTAATTTAGTATACGTTGTACCCTCCTCAGGAAGGGGAATTCGTTCCCGTAACATGTAGAGGTGTTTTATTCATATTGAATAAATAAATATTTAGAGGTGTATACAGAGTTGCGTTTTATTGATGTGTAACATATTTCATATAGTTGACCGTCAAATGGTACAAACCCATTTTCCGAGAGGTTGGTACTGTATTAATAAATGTACCTATATGATATTAAAGAAAACACATTATTATTGTGAAGTTGCAATTTCAGAACGAAG